>JAEIFU010001963.1:0-53694 GCA_018904235.1 Lordiphosa stackelbergi
TTCATATTTAGTGCAGAGTGCAGTGCCATGTTGTTGTGTTCTTGGAAATAAAATGCTTACATACTTATGCACTGCCTGCACTTGTCGTTTTGTTGTTATTATTGTTGTTTCATCACAACATGTGTACATACTTACGTATGTAAATACATTTTTTAATGCACACACATATTTAATTTGTGTGCATGTTTCTAAGTTGATTCTCGCTCTCACCCTCCCTCTCTTTCGCACTCTCAGCTAAGCCCTCCGGCCCACATTTTTCAGCTGAATGCCGTACCTTGTGTAGTTGTACCATGAGTCAGCCTCTCATTTCCGACTGTTCCGTTTTCGATCGTTTCGCTTCGGAATTCTGGTTTCTCTCTTCTCTCTCTAGTGCCATTTTCGCTCGTTCCAGTGGAATACAAAAAGTAAAAAAGGAGAGCCATTTCATTCGAAATTCAGAACACAAAAACAAAACCGAAGCGGAATTGCGTTCCGATTTACTCTTTCAAAAGAAGTGGAATTGAGAACATACCTGATTCAGGTTATTTATACCTGATACGTACAAACACGCAACCATTAAAAACAAAAAGTTTTTGTCACTAAAAACTATTTTTTCGACCGATCATTCCTATGGAACTATACGCTATAGTCATCCGATTTGGATCAGACTTGACAGAATTATGTGTTAGCATATCATATTGATCAGTAACGAGTTTGGGAGCGATAGCATTGAAAACAAAAAAGTTTTTCATACTTTCATACTAAAACTACTATACTCTACCGTTATAGTTGCTCGATTTGAATAAAACTTGCTGAAATTATCTGAAAGCATAAAAAACTTATAAAAACGAGGTTTCGTAGCGATATCATTGAAAAGAAAAAAGTTTTTCTCATTAGAACTACTTTTTCAACCGATCGTTCCTATGGCAGCTATAAGGATATATCATAGATCAGGCCAGTTCCGACAAATGTGCAGCGTATTTGTACCAAAAGACTTCGTGGAAAGTTTGGTTACGATAGCTTTGAAACTGACGGAGGAGATAGCCTAGAAACAGACGGGACGAGGAGACTTAAGAGACGGACATTGCTATATCAACTCAGCTCGTCATGCTGATCAAGAATATATATACTTTAAGTGGTCGGAGTTGCGTCCTTCTATGCGTTACAAACATCCGGACAATTTTAATATACCCTCTCCAAGTTTATAAAAATTTTAAAAATTGTTTTTTTTTCTGAAAGTCAAAACAAGCTCTTACTATTATCTCTAGCTTGCTTAAAGATTTCATTAAAACAACCGATAACGTTCTTTCTCTGAGAACGGAACTTCTAGATTCAAGAACCACTTGAGATAGATTCGAGATTAAACCGGAATTAATTTAAGCATAAGACGGAATCTGAGAGCACAACAAGAGGGAATTAAGTGCCAAAGGGTTTGGTTAAAGAATATATGGGGTTTAGTTTAAGATCAAACGTTAACATTTTGTATTTTATGGGCTTAAATTAAGTACGCCTGGTCCTTAATTAATTGTATTATCAAAGCTTTTTACCCAAGCACGTATTGGACTTAATTTAGTCTAAGCCAGGGTTTAAGTGAGCTCTTGAAGTTCTTAAATCAATTCCGAATAGTGATAAACATATTCAAACTGTTCTTAAAGTCAGAAGTTTAAGGATTTTAATAAACGTTCTTTAATAAAGAATTTCATTCATTTATTTCATTGAACTTCTTATTTGCTTATTCTCGCAGCCTAAACATATAAAGAAAATCATTTGTTAAAAAAACATTTGATGAACAAACTACAAAAGTTGATCCAAGTCAGTCGAAAACAAGAAAGAAAGTAGCAGCTCTGCAGATACTTTTTAGATACTGTTAAGTCACTCTTTATTCACTGTTAAGTCACGGTTTAGTCACTCTCAAGTCACTGTTTTTTACTGTTTTGTCACTGTCAAGTAATTGTTCAGTCACTGTTTAGTCAATATTTTCACTCTTCTGCTTAGTACTACTGTACTTTTAATATGTTTTTTCACTGTTTTGTCATGTCAGTAAAGTTATATTAGTCCTGTTAAGTCACTGTTAAGTCACTGTTTAGTCACTGTTTAGTCACTGTTTAGATACTGTTAAGTCACTGTTTAGTCATTGTTTTTTTCACGTTTTTTCACTGTCAAGTAATAGTTCAGTCACTGTTTAATCACTGTTCAGTCGTTGTTTAATCACTGTTCAGTCACTGTTTAGTCACTGTTTGGATACTTTTAAGTAACTGTTTAGTCACTGTCAAGTCACAATTTTTTCACTGCTTAGCCCCTATTTAGTCACTGTTAATGCACTGCCTCCCCTCTTTCCACCCTCTTTCACAGCGTCACGTGACGCTGAAATCAAATTTTACTCCTACTAAAATGTTCCGTACCGAAATTATAGATGTTTCACATCAAAACCATTTAAGAAAGTCGGTGGCCCGTCTGTAATAAATTCTGAACTCTGCTTCCTGAACCTTTGTTTTTGGTCATAGCTTGACCAATAGATGGCGGGACTACTTGATTTTCAAAACTGACCACTACTGATGTTCCCATTTCAAAACTGACAAATAGATGGCGCCACTACTGTAACCATTTCAAAACTAACCTTTGATTGAAACTGACTTTTGGTCATAACTTAAGTATCGTTCCTCTGATCTCTATCCTTCCTTCGTCAAATCGATAAATAATGCTGATAACTGACTATCTCTAGAAGGTACAAACCATCTACTTTCAATACTGTGGATCTGTCTGCAAGTATAGGAAGTATATGTCGCATACATGTCAAACCTCTATCTATTACCATCTCTTAGATCTGTGCCTTCATACAGACGGACAGACAGATGGTCAGATAAATGGTCAGACGGACATGGCTATATCGACTTGGTTGTTGATGCTGATCAAGAACAAATACACTTTTAAACGGTCCCCCGTTTGCCTGTGTCAGAAAACGACTGCTTTGATGCGCCCACATTGTAAAAAGGTACCGAAATAACCTTTCTGCCTCTATTTTGTTGTGAGAGGAGAGAGACGCATTTTTGGCAAAATTCACGCATTCAAAAGGTCTTCTTTGTATGTATGCATCAGTGTGTACGCTTACAGGCTAACAATATGAATACTCAGCGGCGCAGAGCTCAACGTATTCTGTCGAAAATATGCATTACGACTGTCGAAAATGTAAGGTACTACAATCGCTGATTTTCGTTAGAGAGATAGTAATCGAAAACAAACAGACTGCGAACATTCTGCATTACAATTTTAAAAATAATATATGCATTCGTAATGGGATGTTCGGCTCTGGCTTACATCCTTAATACCTAGTAATGCAGGTTGTCGGCAGCCCGTTTACAAAGCGGCCATGCACATGGCAAAGTAATGCAAATTGTATGGGAGTATTTCCTTCATACTGATGGCAAAGTAACGCAGGAGTAACCCATTTTGTAATGGCAATTTGCGCCTCTCACACTGATTCGCTCTCTTAAAGAGAGAGGTAAACTCTGGTGTCTGCACACTTTTCAACTAACTTTTTTACAGTCTTAGAGAAACTCGCATCTTATGACCGATTGACTGAATTGGGCTGGGTATAGGGTTGCTCTCAGACCGATCAGTGCTGTGTGTTAAACCACAGCCACTGAACGGTGAGCGCGATCGCAGCCCACATTTGGTTGAGGGAAGCCCGATAGAGTTTTGTTTATGATTTTTCGGTCAGTGACGTGAGCAGAGCAAACTAAACACGAGCTATGCCTCATAGGGTATCTTATTTTACTTTTTGCGCATCATCCTTCCAAACGATATTGGCACTAGATCAGGGCCGGCCAGCCATAGTCACAAATGCTTGCCGAAGCCATGCAATACTGAGTGTCAGAGAGAGACAGGAATATTGTTTCGGTCCTCTCCATTTGGCCTGCGCTGCTCTAAACCACAAGTGCAGTTATGAAAAGACCGCATTGAATGTTCAAACAGGCGGTAAGCCAGTTTTCGCACCGTATTTTCCCTCTTGGCATGTAAAGTAAATAATTTTCTGGTTCAAGTACCACATAAAATCCCTACTCCCTCGCTCTGGGACAAATTACAGTCGACATGGCCAGGGACTCCCGCATAAATAACGCCATTAAACATGTTCGAACCGTTGTCGTCGTCGTCGTCCTTCTGCTCCTCCTCGGTGCGTTTGCACATCTAAACAACCATCACCCAGTATTTTGTATTTTTTTTGTCTTTTGTTTTGGTCCTGCTGCTCCTCCTGGTTCTCTGTTGTGTCTGCCATATATCAAACGAGGCCAGCTCATGTGTCTGAGCCCTGTCGTGTGGTTCTCGTTCTACCTCCCCAAAAAAAAACTTCAGCTTAATTGCCAAATGTGTTTAGGTGCGGTTTTCAGCCATGTGCCAAGAGCTACCCATTCTATTGTCCCTTTTGCCATGGAACAGAATTAAAAATGTGGCAACGAATGGCTGAGCATAGGGTCAGGTCAGCAGCAGAGGCCGTTTTATGCTGCGATACATCGCACAAATTTGCATGCAAGTGAAGTCTTAGAGAAGCTTTTGAAGTTTAATGTGGGGGGATGCCATTTGATAAGTTAACACGTAGAGGAGGGGTATGGGTAGTTTTTTTTTTGTTGTGGGGGAATTTTGTAAAGTTGGGAAGCAGGGGAGAGGTTACACCAATAAAGCCAATGCCTGGCTTTTGGATTGACAAAATGCTCGAATGCTCTTTTCCTGATTTTAAATTTGAGGTTTGAGAGCTATAATAATTATAATATTATGAAATTAAGCAGCTGATAGAAGGGCACAACGGGCCACTAGCTGCCCATCGCTTCTGTATACTTTAACTAAACCTCCCTTTTGTTTTACTAACCACTTTCGATTGACAAAATTCCAATTAATTAAGCCCCATTCATTTCCTCCCCCTTTTGGCCAACTGTTTCGCTTATTAAAAACCTTTAACACTTGAAATCGCATAAAGCAAGTTAATTGAGCCAAACATTTCGTGTGAAGCGATATCTGGCATCATCTCGTTGTATTGGCTGCGGTTTTGAATGCCAATCGCAAAATGTTCATGAATTTTTCATTTGTGTTGGAAGATGAAAATGCGTCAAAATTGAATTGAATTCATTGCCCAGGTGGTATGGGTGTATCGATTCAACTTTCCTCATTATGCAAAGCATTATTCGCCTGTTTTAAGGCAGTTTGGCAATTAAAATTTATGAAATAATTGTCGAATTTTTGGAATGTTGGCATAAATTAATGTATTTTACAAAAATATTTGCGCGCATTGTTTAAACAGCATAAATATTTGGCCACAAAGTTACCCATTTTTCCCCAGCATTTGGCAACAATTTTCAATTAACAATTATTGGATGGGCGGGGTGGGTGACTGACTGATTTTGACATCAGGCAAATTGAAATGTAATTGTTTTTGCCAGCCACGAACTCTGCCATTCCTTTTGCTCCCGTGTTAATGATGCAGCCACAGAATGCCGTTTGCATATGCTGCCACTCCCAGGAGGCATCTACTCGAATATGAGGCCGGGCAGACACACAACCGAGGCCTACATCAAAGGAGCATTTAATATCAAAAACACATTTTGAATGGCGGCAATGCATTTCGGTGCATTGATTTGCATGTGAAATGGCGGCTGATTCTTTTTTTTTTTGTCTATTGTTGTTGAGGGAATTTGCCAGAACATGGCAATGGGATTTATGACTACCAAATACTCACATGGAAAATGGGCTATGAATGTAGAAGTTTGTAGAAGTTCCGGGCTTACCTGAAAATGGCAAAAAAAAAGGAATTGAGTTTGGTTATCAATTTTAGGAATTTTGGGAAATTTTCCAATCGCTCTAGAGATTTGCCATTCAGCAAATTCGCCAAATTTCTCCAGAAGATTGGTTTTGTTCAGAATTGAATTACATTCTGTTTGATTTTAAAGGTATACAGAGGGGAAAAGGTTTAAATGAATTCGTAATTTTAATAAACCGTACTCAAATTGAGTACAAACTTTAAAGTCGGCCCTGCCCTACTTCGATATACGCGTTACTCAGTGGAAGAAATGTTTAATAGCCTTCTAGTTTTCCTCATAAGGGAAATCCGAAAAATATGCAACATATTTTTAACTCGGCTTTTTATTATCCGAGCCTTATGGTTATAATTTTGCGAATAATTTGGTAGATATCTTAAAATCCTGATAGGCGTGCAGAAAATTAGAGTCTACATTTCAAATTTGGTTGCTTTAGATTTTTTAGTCTCTGAGATCTAGGTGGACGAACGGACGGACAGGGCTATACCGACTCGGCTGTTGATGCTGATCAAGAATAAATATACTTTACTAGTACACCCTCGTGCTTCGCTGCTTACGAAATGAATTTAATGTTTAATTTGTATATCATAAAATGTTCAGCTCTTCAGAATGACACAAAATGATATGAAGTAGGCGTTCAAACACACATTTTTGGCCAAATTTGAGATATTTTTGACTAATTTTTGTGGAACCTATTGATAGAAAGTCAAAAAGTTTTCTTAAAAAAAAATGCATGCCGCACGCGTTGCGGAGATAGCCCCTTACACACACATTTTTTTTCTACAAATTTATGGTATAGATATGGTCGGAAATGCTTTCTTCCGCAAACGCATCACCATACTCAGTTATCAAACAATTTTTATTTTGTACAAAGTCCATATGTACAAATACAATGCACACGGAACCGGCCGGATCGGATGGCTTTAGCATATTCAATGATCAATATTCTAGGCCACAACACAATTCCGTTAAGTACCATCCCATTTGATATATATATTATTGGAAAATCAAATAATTTTCTCTTTGATTTAAATATAAACACATTTAATAACTAATTCTCTTTTGCTTTATATGAATAATCCGGAATTCGAACTTGGAATTAATGGTCTTGTTAGGCAGATGGTAAATTCGTTTCTATACAAGTAGTGTCTAGGCGCTTTTGCCACCAGCGGAATACTCAACCGGTAGAGAGAGACGGCATTTCAGTTGTGTTCAGACCAATGGCACCGAGTTCGAATCCCAGTATAACTTTTTATTTAATCTCTATAAATCATTGGTTTCAGCCCAACTGGTTGGTAGTGGCTCCAATGGGTTCTGCTCTTGATTCGGACAAACTAAATAAATAAAAAAGTTAATAAAAAAAAAATAATTTAATATTTTCATATTTAAATTAAAATTTTTTTTTCATGTTTAAAAAATTAAAGTGTAAAACACTTTATATTTACGAATTCCATTTTGACGCTAAATATTTATAAAAATCGGAGAATTATATAGTAGAGCCCGCATGAATCGAATCAAAGTTCCCCTTGACTTTGTTTCTGATTTGAACTATCTATGAACTTCTACCGGCAGCTCACAAAATTATTGATTCATTTAATTATATAGCTTATGACATGAAATGATTCAGCTCAGATCAGCTCAACAAAGCAACTAGATCAATCATGCTCAACTCAAATAGCTCAAAGGGTTTAATGAATAGATCAAATAGCTCAGAACCTAATTGTCATTCATTTCTGAGCAAATTTAATCAAAATTAATTTTCTTCAATTTCGTTTTTAATTCAAAAAATTATTGAAAAGAAAGGAGGAGAGGACCAATCAGTATATGTTTAATATTTAGAACGTTTAAAATTAGGTAAAAGGTTTTTCAAATAAGTATGGACTAACGTTAAAGTTTTATCTTAATTCATAAATAGTCTTCATCATGTTCCACGGAGGCTTTAATATCAACCCAAGAAGATATTAAAAAGAAGCTTATTTCTTGAGAGTTCAGCATTAGCCCAAAGCGTGGAAGAAGCACAGTGTGGGAAATCTTTGGAAAAATATTGGATAAGGAAAGCAATTAGGTCGGCTAGTTTGTTGGATGCAGAAAGTGCAGCCAAAATATCTCTAAAGGCTGGAGTTACGGATATACCAGGGGGCAGCGAGCATTATGCGAATATGTTGCACTGCACCGTCTCAACCGTTTGAATGGATGTGTCAGGCAGTGCCCCAGAGGCAGATATATTAGGTCTAGCACGGCTGGCAGCTAACTTTTTTGGCGTCTTTAAACCGAAATACCGCGGTGCACAGTACTAGTTCAATTAATCTTTCCACTCTAATGTGTCAGATATTTGAGAGGTTGCCCCTCAGCTCGCCAATGCAGCAACGTCCTTCGAGAAAGGACCGGAGCATAGCGAATTGCGAATTTGGACAAAAAAAATTTTTTTAGATGGGCTCAATGTTTGACTTGATTCAACTTGAGCTTGATCTTTTTGGAGCTTGATCTGTTTTGAGTTTGGTCTGTTTGGAGTTTGATCTTTTTGGAGTCACTGGAAATTTGAGCTGACTAATTTGAATTAAAAAAATTTTTTAACTGATTTACTTGAACCATTTTTTTAAAACATGTATCAAAGGACCCTTTGACTCCATTCATGTAGGGCTCTATTATATAGTATAATAGTAATACAAAATATTGATCTGAAAAAAAAGTCTTTGTAAGAAAATCTGTTTTGTTTTCAATGCTATCGCTCCCAAACTTGTTACTGATCAATATTATACGCTACCACATATTTCTGTCAAGTTTGATCCAAATCGGATGACTATAGAATATAGCTGCCATAGGAACAATCCGTATAAATGTATTTCTAGTGAAAAAACTTTTGTTGTTTTAACGCAATCGTACCCAAACCTCGGAATTATTAGTTTTTCTATGCTTTCTAACTCCACCAAGTCTTATGAAAATCGGACAACTATATAGTATAGATGCCTTACAAAAGATAGGTCTGAAAAGAGTCTTACTATGAAAAACTTTCTCGTTTTCAATGCTATAGCTCCAAAACTTGTTACTGATCAATATTATATGCCACCACATAATTCTGTTAAGTTAGATCCAAATCAGATGGCTATAGCATATAGCTGTCATAGGAACGATCGGTCAAAAAAGTAGTTCTAGTAAGAAAAACTTTTTTCTTTTTAATGCTATCGCTCCCAAACTTAACATTAATGAGTGTTATATGCTTCCACAAAATTCAGAAAATAGTGATCCGAATCGGATGACTATAGCATATAGCTGCGATCGGTGAAAAAAGTAGTTCTTGTGAGAAAACTTTTTGTTTTCAATGGTGTAGTTTTTATACTTCCCAGTTATGAATATGATCTGTTTCAACACAATTTTTGGTAAGTTTGATCCAAATCGGATGAATATTTCGTTTATTTGTAGTGGCGCCATCTATTGCTTAGTTAGGAAATTACTCGGTTAGCATTGTACAAAGGCGCGAATTTAGCTTTCCTCTATTTTTACAGTTGGAAACGTACTAGACTTAAGTGTATATATTCTCATTGTAAGTATGTTTCGTTCTCATTTTTCAAATCTGAAAATACTTTAATATAAGTTTGGCTTACTTGGTTTCAATAATTGCAGACTCAGTTGACTACTAAGTTCGGAAATACTAAGTTAAAGTTCAAAATACTTGATTTTATCTCACTGTGTATTTACTTTAATGAAACTATTGCAAAGTTTTGGTATATCAAAACAATATCCAGAGTTTTCCACTTTATAAAGATCTTTAAAAAACTCTCCCCTAAAATGAAAATAGCCAAAATGTTTAATTCCGAGACAAATGGGCGCGTAACAACATATGCCAGTCATATCATAAAAACTCATATATCACCACATAAGTGACCACACTTGATTGGAACACCCCATGGACCTGTCCATACCTACACATATGAGGGCACGCAACACCATCTGTTCCTCACCCAAAACAAACCCGCACCCTTAAGAGTCGAAATAAAATGCATTTAATCATCGCACCTAATTTCAATTAAAGTGAAAAAATAAGCACACACGCACACATACAAGCATAAACACAGACAGATAGACATACCCTTATGTAATTTGTAATTTTTACGTTTGTTGTTGTTTTTTTTTTTTAGGGTCCAACTTTGACTAAGTGAGCAGGCGGCAATAACTCAGCAGAATGCTCTTCGGGCTCAGGCTCCTGACGCCAGGACTCTTTAATGCTTCCAGGTGAGTGCACATTATTCATTACCCACCCTTGCCCTCTCGCCCACACCCTGCCTAGTACACGTTATTATCCATTACATGGCAAAAACAAAAACACAAAAACAAAAAAGAGAAAACAAACACATTCTCATTCTCCGACTTAGCCCTGGATGGTTGCTTGGTGGTTTATTTTTCCCTTTTGTTGCCTTTTTAAGTATTATTAATTGTCTGACATGGCTGTTCCTGCCGCAGGATATGTGTGTGAGAGTGGAAACGCTTATTTGTCTTGTCCTACAGCATTTTGATAAAAATCTAATTTAGAAATTCATATTCTGTTTAACTCTGCTGACTGAAGTTGAATGTTCTATTTGGCCAGATTTGAGAAACCCAGGTCATGGTCATGGTCATGCCTTTCTCAAATGCCACAATTTCCTTTCGCCTATCATCCACCAAATCGCCAAAGCTCCGCCCTCAAAAACAACAAAAACCAAAACGTCATGGCGAAAACGTTTGTCCCCCAGGCCACAAACGAACGAAACAAACGTACAAATTACACACAAAGCGGAAAGAAGGTTTGGTCATTGCGACTGCGATTTACTGGTTCAATTAGCTTTGGGTATGCCGATGACGATGTCAGTTTGTGGCTGGCCCATAGCCCGCGGTTGGAAACATACCGATTTTCACAGCCGATCGAGGGGCAATTGCACATAATTTCCCAAATTTATGCATGCAGCGGCACAAGATTACCGCCAGATCGACGGTGAGTCCATAAGTTAACATGTTTATTATTTCTCTTCTCCGAATGGTACATAATTTTCGATTAACTATCGATCCAAGCAACGGCACAGTCTACTGCCAACTAGATTTGTTCTACTTGTTGTGACATCTCCAAGGAGAAGTCACTTTGTGGAGAGTTGGAAATTTATGAGAATTTTTAAAGCGGTTTAAGTTATCAGGGACTTAGCTGCTAATTTATGCAATGAGCTTTCGGGCAGTTGTTGACGCATCTTCAAGATTGTCCGCTTTTGTCTAGTTAATGTCTTCATTTGGGTATGGGTACAAGAGTTGAAACTGAGATGTTTATAATTATTTCTGTTTGTTATTGGCTTTTCACAGTTTGGTGAGAGAAAGAAAGAAATAAGTAATGGATGACTGTGGTTCAGGGTCAGGGCAACTGTTGAGTGTTTCGATTGGGTTCCCTCTCAAAGAAACATATATTTTGAAGCTCTCTGGTCATATATGTGGGTTCTATGATCATATCTGAAATTTTTAAGAATAGCTGCAGGACCATTTTTATCACGGATATGGCCTTACTTAGACTGTCTAGATATAACAAATTTTAGAAATTTAAAAATTTCCCGACGGACTCCGAAAGTTTGACAGGAAAAATTATTTTCCACATTTTATTCGGATCCACAATTTACGTATATATTTAATATCATTGGTCGGCAATTTGAGCAGAGAAGTTGCCACTGGAGACAGTAAGCGGACAGAGCGCTAATCGAATGTTACTTGGATATTGCACCGTCGCACAGTGGTCCCAAATCCCAAAAAGACGGCCAAAAGTCGAAAAACGTATTTGATTTTGCTGAAAGTCTGTACTCGGGGGTTTTTGGGGTCGCTGATCACGAATCCGAAGTCAAAATTTAGAAAAACAAAATGGCGGAATCAATATGGCGTACAATTTCTTCGAAAACGTATTTGATTTGGCTGTAACGTCGAAAAACACGTTTATCGATAATATCTCGATAACTATTTGACAGATTTTTTTTTCATATCGATTTTCGTGCTCAGCGGGCCAAAATACTTTAGAAAAAGTTGGTTTGGTGAATTGGGGGAGAGTGCTGTCGAGCAGTGTATATATATTATGTAGCGACAAATGTGGCACAAAAATCATCACCGAGACTAAATATGCAGCTATCTGCAGCTAATTTTTGGATATGTTTTAAAGAATTGTCTAAACAACAATTTCTTATTTGTTTGAGAGTGGGATCTGATGGGAGTTTTGACTTATGGCTTTTTCTAACACGACTTTTCAGAATGTGACCAAGAAAAAACCTCTACTTTTATTAACGATTCACTATTTTATGCATTGTTAATAATAATTTTGAGCAATACATTTAAATTGTACTTACTTCCTAGAGTAGAATCCATTTTTCAGAATCCAAATCGGTTAATTTTTCGCGATTCTATACGCTTCCAAACGTTATGTTATTTTCGATGCATGACGAGTAAACGATGAGGCACGATCGACGCTCACGAACGGAGTTCATACCTGAGCCAGGTGGGGACACTTCCTCCTTATTAACAGTCAGAATACAAACTAGATGTACCACTACAACTATTCCAATCATTAAAAGTACATAAAAAAATATTTTTTTTTCGACTTTTGGCCAGCTTTTTGGGATTTGGGACCATAGTGTTTTTGCACCAAAACTGGTGTTTTTTTTTCCTCTTGGTGCACTGGCACTTTTTTATTGGATTTGGCTCTTTTTGGCTCTTTTTGCTTATAATTGGCTTAAGCGAAAAGTTTGAACATTATTCAGCACCTAATTTAGATCTGGATATTTTTCCTGTCGAAACTGAAAACTATCGACAAGACGGCATGCAACTCTGTAAATAATCGGAACCTATGCCCATCGTTAATACTAGGAACACTGTATTTCACGCATGGTTTTGAGCCGGTGGGGCGACAATTTTAGTAGTGAGATTAAGCGTTTAGCTAATTTGTGAAAAAATTGACAAGTAAGTAAAAAGAGTTTAAGCACCAGGACGACATATGCCTTATAAGTTGATTATACATTTAGGTTTCTTACAAAAAAAAGAGAAACTTGCACTGAGTCTTCTTACACAGACGCTGAGACCACAAACACAAGTTCTCAGGTGGAAAACAAAAAGTGAGTTTGAAAAAAAGCATTTTATAGCGCCTGTCGCATAATTAAATTTTTGTCTTAGAGTTGCTGTATCGGCCCACCGCAAATTTCGGTCGGAGTGGCTTGATCATTTTTGCTGGCTACGAAATAATGATGGACGTGCATTTTGCGCCGCTTGTGACAAGTGCTTACTTAACCATCTAACAGGCCTCCAAAGACACGACAGGCTAGGTGTGCATATCAGGAATATGAAGACAAAGGAAAACCAAGTAAAAATAGATGGCTTTACAAGTGAAAAAACTTCACACAACAAGCAGGTTCGCAATGCATAATATGCGCTCATAATGTTCCTTATGATGCATAATCTTCCATTTGTATTGATGGACTTTTTGCCAAATTTGTTGCGGGTGTGCTGTCCTGACTCGTAAATTGCTATGGAAGGCAACGCAAATGTCCAAGGAACTTGGCAAGAAATCCATAAAACGCATTGTAACTGAATTAAAAATCTCGAAGTTTTCCCTAATTGTCGACGAAACAACTGATGTGGCAAACCGAAAGGCCCTTGTATTAGTGGCACGCTATTTTCACGCTCTAACAGGTATGATAAAAGACACATTTTTAACACTGATTGAGTTAGAAAATGTGATGCAGAGTCGATTTATAGGGCGGTAAAATCATTTCTTTTAACAAATGGAATACCCCTAAAAAATTTAATTGGTCTTGCAATTGACGGCGCAAACACTATGGCTGTAAGTTTGAATAGCCTTAAAACCAAGCTAATCGGGGACACAAACTTGTTTTACTAGAAATGCACTTGCCTTTCCCTACACCTTTGCTCGGGCTACGCATGCAAAAAATTGCCATCGAGCATTGAATTGCTTTGCCGAAATATATATTTATATTTTGCGGGGAGCCCGAAAAGGACTCAGGAATTAAAAGAGTTCCAAGAATACTGCTAAAAACCAAATTGAGAAATAAACTCAAATTTGATTCAGTAAAAAAATTTTTGGCTCTTTTTTTTATAAAAATGGTTCTTTTTTTAACTTTTTTTGGTGCATTTTTTTTTCTCAAGTGGCAACCGTGCACACAACGTCGAAATAAGCATGGGTATGATGCAACAAAGAAGGTGAGGCGCTCTCTGAGAGCACTGTCAGCTCGGGTCTAAACATTTCAGTGTGCAGTTGACACTTAAACTGACAGGTTGTTTGAGCGCACGCATTTCTTTTGTTTTACGGGAATTTTTTGCTTAACACACATACTAAATTTGTGTGTATGTCAGAAGCGGCCAAATGGAGAGGACAGAAAAGTGCGCTTGTGTTAGTGAACAAGAGAGCTCTCTTCAGACTGCAGACGTTTTACTTGCAATTTAGTGTTCACCGATTCACACAACCATAAGTTCGGCTTGCGTTTGCATAAAAACACGCCTGACTTCGGCTCGTGTAAGTCCTTCGTTTTCGAGCTCACGCTCTCGCGCTCTGAGCAAAAGCGCTTAGTTCTAAATGTTCGCTGAGCGCCACGCCTTCTTTCTTCAATCATGATGTGTGTCTTGCCTGCCCCTGTAGTAGAGCCAAAGACTCTACAGCTTTTACTTTTCTGTGCTGACACACACATACTATAGAAGCAGTAGAAACTCTGCCTACATCTCGGCTCGCATTGCCGACCCCTGGTTTATACGGTCAACTCTGAATCTAATTAGTCTTTTCTGTCCCATCATTATTGCGCGTCAAATACACAAAACAGTTATCGCTTTGTGTGTTTTCATCTTAAAACGAATTAAGCTTTTATCTTATTTTGGTGCTTAAAGTACAAAGTTCTCCCTGTGTCTATAACTTTATTTGTTTTAATAAAATCTTTGAATGACTTAACTAAATTTGACTAAAACTTAACCCTCTACACTTACTCAACCCACATGAATCATAATGTTGTTCAATTTGAATTAAATCGCAATTTAAGCTAATTAAGACAAAGAGACTTAGGCAATTGTATAGAATTTTATTATCTAAAGTTGACAAAGACTACAAAATGCCCAAAAATCGCAAGTCATGACTGATCGGAAATAAACGAGATAAGGGCTGGTTGTGGTCAAAGGGGGAGTAAATGTGTGAAATTTTGATTTAAAACCTCAGACAACCCCAGCGACGCCCCTGTTGTTTGTTTTCACACAAAGCAAAGCTTTTGTTATTTAAATTACTCAGCGAGAGAGCTTTGACTCTGATATTAAATACCAGCTGGCACCCCCCATTCAGTTGATCGCCGCCAGTACATGTAAGCGGTGTCTCATTCATCATGGTTCTGCTACTGGGCTACCTTACGCTCGCTCTACTGGGCACATTGGGCGCTTTATTACTCATTTTTCTGGAACGCACCTACAGCTATTGGCGCCGCCGCGGAGTAGTGCACGATAAACCGGTCTGGTTCCATGGCAATCTCAGCTCAATGGGCAAGACCACCACCATACGAGAACCATTTCGTCAGTTTTGGGCCAAGTACAAGGGCAAGGCTCCATTTGGTGGCTTCTACTTCAGTTTGCGCGAGGTGGCCGTGCTGTTGGACCTGGAACTGGTCAAACTGGTGTTGATCAAGGATTTCAATAATTTTGCCTATCGCGGCAATTACTACAATGAGCAAGATGATCCAATTTCGGCGCATTTGTTTAATTTGGATGGCCCCGGTTGGCGGGAAATGCGCACTAAATTGACGCCCACATTTACCTCCCTGAAAATGCATCAAATGCTGCCCACTGTGGTGGAAATAGCCGAGCGTTTTGTTCAAGTGATGGAAAAGCAACTGACCCAAGTGAGTGAAGCTTCCCCAGTGGAGGTGAAAGATTTGCTGGCCCGTTTCACCACCGATGTGATAGGCAGCTGTGCCTTTGGTCTGGATTGTAATAGTCTGGAGGATCCCAATGTGGAGTTTCGTCGTATAGGCAGAAAAGTGTTTACGGAACGTCGTCATGGTCGTTTGGCTTTTGCCTTTATACAAAGCTTTCCACGTCTGGCCAAAATGTTACATATTAAACTGGCCCGAGATGATGTGAGTGAGTTCTATATGCGCGTGGTAAAGGAATCCCTGGACTATCGTGATAAAAATCAAATAAAACGTAATGATTTTCTCAATCTGCTGATGGAGTTGCGTAAGGAAGAGAATGGAGGATTGACCTTTGAACAGGTAGCGGCTCAGGCATTTGTTTTCTTTTTGGCTGGCTTTGAGACCAGCTCAAGTACAATGGGATTTGCCCTGCATCTGCTGGCTTTGCATCCAGAGGTACAAGAGCGTGCGAGAAAGGAAATTGAAGAAGTCTTTGCCAGGCATAAGGAATTCAATTATGATGCCATGAGGGAACTCAAGTATTTACAACAGATACTTTATGGTAAGTAAAAGGAATTAGGAATTCGATGGAACGGTAGCGATGTAACTTTTTAGGCTTAGCTTATCAAATTCTATATACTGAAAAGCAAAATAAGATCCGACTAAAAACACCAAAGATTGGTAAAGAAGTTAAGTTTGTTTTGACCGCGTGCACTTAAAGATCTTCCCTCCTTCTGTGTACACTAGACCGTACCTGCCTTATATGAAAAGTAATTTTTTGTCTAGTTCTTTGCACAACATGGCTCAAAAAATTCTGCATATTTTATAGAAAATTTATCAAAAATCCAAAATCAGATATATTGAGGTTTAATGGCCTCGAGATGGCTTTTAAAGTTCCAATTTCCCCTTAATTTTGTTATTGAGCTGCTAGAATCGTCATAGTAGGCAGAGAAAAATTATGTGAAAATTGTAAAAAAAATTATTTTAACATGTCGTACAATTGATTCAGCAACACAAGCGGACGGCACCAAATTGATGATTATTAGCATATCCTTATTGTCTTCAAACTACACAATTATGTATTGTAAAGGAAAAATATTAATGGAATATTCAACTATGCACTTGTAAAATATATAAACAGTGTGTTTACTAAAAATTTAGTTATTAAAAAAAAGGTTAAGGTTCTACCGAAAATTGAACTTGGTTCGCCGGATTCAAAGTCCAGAGTGCTTATCACAACACCATTGAACATATATTTTAACATGAAATATTTAATGTATTTGTTCGACACTTTTGTAAAAGGTCTCTGTCTACATTGACAATTCAAAGATAAATTAAGGAGAAATTGGAACTTTTAAAGCCTTCTCGAGGCCATCAAACCTCAATATATCTGATTTTGGATTTTTGATAAATTTTCTATAAAATATACAGAATTGTTTGAGCCATGTTGTGCAAAGATCGTCAAATGTTGAAAATCGTATGGAGAAAAGTCCGGTCTTGTGTTTAAAAAAAAAAATGGAATTTTTTATTTTTTTCTCCCAAATTATATTTATCTAATAATTTATTTATTTTTTTACTTGCTTTTGTTTTGTTTTTATAAAATTATTTTTTTTTTTTTTTATTTTTATTTATTTTTTTTTTTAATTTTTTTAATTAATTTTTTTTTTTTAAATTTATTTTTTTTTTTTTTTATTTTATTATTTTTTTTTTTTTTTTTTTTTTCCTTTTTTTTTTTATTTATTTATTTATATATATTTTTTTTTTTTTTTTTATAATTATATTTTTTTTATATATATTTATATGTTTTTTTTTTTTTTTGTGTTTTGAAAATTTTTTTGTTTTTTGGGATAAATTTTTTTAATATTTTTTTTTTTTAAATATTAAGATAAAGAGTTGTCTTTTTATTTATTTTAAATTTTTTGGCCGGCTATTTGTAGAAAGTTTTTCGCCAGCGAACTACTTTTGTGGAATGACCCGTAATGTTGAGCGTATATGTATGTTCGTCTTTGGTTTGGTGTTCGCCCATATGCATACCAGATTTGTAAAAAATTCTTTAAAGAATAGCGATTAAATTGGCTCAACCCTTTATTTGATTTTGGTGGGATTGGAATAAAGAAAACGAACAAGCTAGCGGAACATGTAATGTTCGGGTAAAAAATGCATCCGCCCAAGGACCACTTCATTTCACGTTATATCACAGCCGATCCTGCAGTTTTAATTTAGGCACAGCACTGATTGTTTCTGGCATAGCAACCGTTTTTAAGTTCAAACAAAGTGAAAATGAACAAGTAAGACCGTTGCAGTCGAGTAGCCCGACTTCAATATACCCTGTACAATTGACAACGAGAGCGTAAGTTAAAGTCGGCTCTAACCGACTTCGATAAACCCGTTAGTCATTAGTCAAAAAACATGATAAATAGTGCTCCTGCGTTCCTTAGGGTGACCATCCGAAAAGTATGCAACATTTTTATTAGGAGTGGGTGGGGTGGTGGCGGGGGGCTTGGTTCGCTTTTTTTTTGCTCATAACTTCTGAACCGTTCATCCGATTTTTATCATTTCTTTGGCAAATCGATTTATTTTGCTAATTACTAACTATCTCTAGAAAGTGCGAATCGTCTATCTTCAAAACTGTGGGAGATATAACGTTTTTTCCAAATTGCGGGGGCGGAAGGGGCGTGGCCAAAATTTGAAACAAACTTGATCTGCGTACAGATAAAAGAAGCATTTGTCCCATACATGTCAAACCTCTATCTCTTACCATTTCTGAGATCGACGCGTTCATACAGACAGACGGACAGACGGACGGACGGACAGACGGACGGACGGACGGACGGACAGACGGACAGACGGACATGGCTAAATCGACTCGGCTATTGATGCTGATCAAGAATATATATACTTTATAGGGTCGGAGATGTTTCCTTCTCCCTGTTACATACATTTGCACAACATCATGATCCCCTTTTTACCCATTAAGCAGGGTATAAAAGGGGAAAATGAAATTTAAGTAACAACTTTAAGCCCACGGCGCCAGTATTAAACATTAATATTTCAAATTTTAGTTTTTGTTATGGTAACTGAAAAATTAAGAATTTTTTGCGCATTGAGGAACAGAACATTTCCAGAAAAAGAATTTTTTTTTATATTAGGGACGTTCAGTCTAGTTATAACTACCCTTGCAAAAGGTATTATAATCTTACCTAGAGGTTTGCTACGCAAAGAAATATTCATTTCCGACCCTATAAACTATATTTATTCTTGATTAGAGCGACGATGCTAGTCTGTTTTAAGGGTGCATGTTTACTCCCGCGGGCGTTATGTACCGTTAAAACAAAAAACAAAGTCTGCGGGCTTTATATATGTTATATAAGCGAAAACTCTTTATATTTTATTTATTTAAATATTTTAAGGTTTTTTTCAATAATTTGTCTGCAATAGGGGCAGAGCAATAGCGAATTGTTATTTTTGAGTAAAAATAAACTCGATGTCTAGATCTGCCTCTTCAATGTCCGAATTGAAATCCAATTCTTCAAATGTCGTTTCCCACTTGATCAAATCATTTTGTCTGTTTATGAGAGAGTAGAAAGAGTAGTAGAGTAGAGTTACCCCTACTCCAAAGTTCTTGAAAAAATTATATAGTATTTGTTCGTGAAGAATTGAGAAATGCGCCGCAGGCCAAAAATTTGTAAAAAGAAGCACAGACAAAAATTGAAGAAAATAAATCGCGCGATTTTTCTTTATTGCGGCGCATTCTCAATTCTTCACATTTATTTTAAATAATACCAACAAACCGCGAATTTTTTTTGGGTCGAATGCTTAATTTGGAACAATTGTTGTTGTGCTGGAAGCAACCACAGTTTCGAATTATTTCGAAGCCCACCAACAATTTTAATCTAGTATACTAAATCAATTTCGCGTCCACACTGCTCAAACCTCAATGATACACTAATTAGAATATAATCATGCGTAAGATGCAGAAAAGAAAAAAAATAATGAACGGTACTTTCAATCAAGAGATAACAAAATGAACGGTATTTGATGCTGAAGTTTCTCGTGTTCAATG
This sequence comes from Lordiphosa stackelbergi, assembly GCA_018904235.1. Classification (NCBI taxonomy): domain Eukaryota; kingdom Metazoa; phylum Arthropoda; class Insecta; order Diptera; family Drosophilidae; genus Lordiphosa; species Lordiphosa stackelbergi. The sequence continues at coordinate 19,734 of JAEIFU010001963.1, forward strand.
CAAAAGGTATATTTTGAAAATTCGGGCGTTATGTCACTGTTCAAAGTGACATAATGCCCGCGGATTTTATGACACACCGAATGCGGGCGATATGACACTTTCAAAAATGACATAAAGCCTGCGGGCGCTATGTCACTGTTGAGAGCGACATAACGCCCGCGGGCGTTATGTCAGCGGGCGTTATTACGTGAACCCCGGTTTTAATGCTATCGATTTGAAACTTTACATAGAGTCTTCTTTTTTATATCTCAGAAGATCCCAGATCGGGTGACTATATCTTATAGCTGCCATAGCCATCGGTCAGAAATAGGGTCTTAGTGAGAAAAACTTCTTCGTTGTCAATGTAAGCGTTCTCAAACTCGTCCATTTGTAATCTTATAAACATTTAAACAGATTTGTAAAATTTGGGCAAAATCGAATGACTATATCTTATAGCTGCTATAGGAAACATCGGTTAGAAAATCAGTCTTAGTGAGGAAAACTTTTTTGTTTTCAAGTTTATGGTTCTTAAACTCGATGATTGCTAATTTGATACGCTTGCTAATTGGATGAGTTTAAGTATGAAAACTGTTTGATTTTAATGTTACAGTACTTAAACTCTGATATTTCAAAACCAGCAATTGCAAAGGTAAAAACGCTTCCTTTTCTTACGCTTACTTTTTCTGTAAAATGCTTAAAGTTTTTTTCAATTCTTTGTACTGAAAAGCATTATAAGATCCGATAAAAAAAACACCTTTAATTTAGTCTAAAATTTTAAGTAGTTTGTATTAGTTAATTGATTACTTCAAGATCTTTCCTCCTCGCTCAGAAAATTATTTTTTCTAAATTTAAGAAAATTCAGTCATGGGATGCAATTTAGAAATAATTTCTATATTTCAGACATTTTTAGTAAATATTCTTTTTTAGGAAACTTTACTAAAATTCACAAAAAATGTCTTAAATAAAGAAATTATTTCTAAATTTTAGGGCGACTTTTTACCCTTGGACTGATTTTTCTCAAATATTGAAAAATAATTTTCTGGGAGTACTTTTCTTTTTAAATTTTCTAACTAATTTCTTTCCTTTTTAGAAACCATGCGTCTTTACTCCATTGCCCCCATTCTCGGACGTAAAGCCATTAATGATTATCCCGTACCAGATTCCTCCTACATCATAGAGGCTGGCACCACCGTTATTATACCCGTGGATGCCATACATCATGATCCCGAAATCTATCCTGATCCAGAGAAATTTGATCCTGAACGCTTTACCCCTGAAGCTCAGGAACAACGTCCGGCCGTTGCTTGGTTACCTTTTGGTGCTGGACCACGTAATTGCATTGGCTTGCGTTTTGGTGAAATGCAATCTCTGGTGGGACTGGCCTTATTACTCAAGAATTTCCAGTTTTCCGCCTCGCCAGAGACTGAAATACCACTTAAGATTCACATGACAAGTTTTGTATTATCCACTCGAGCTGGAATTGTGCTGAATGTGCTTAGGCGGACGAATTAACATATAAATAAATTATCACCTACTTTAACCATAAAACAGAGAAATTTCATTGTCAGGTGAGGAAGACATTATTTGGCCCAAGCAACTTAATTATCCACTCCCGCCCCTCCCCCTCTAACACATCTGCTCATGATTTGTCACACCATAAATTATGCAATTCCGTTGCTGGCTGCTCTCTATGCGTGCCTGGGCTCAATCATCATCATCAGCATCAACGCATTTTCTGTGTATAAATAAGTAAATACTTGGTTGACTTTTATAGTTGTTGGCTTCGCTATGTATGTTGATGAACCTGGATGATGGACTGCAAACACGCACAATGCTTGTCTAGGCCAGTCAACCTCAAGTCGGAGACAGAGTCTGTCCTGTGTCCATTTGTCGAGTTGATAATCTCCAAGACACTTTGATGAAATGCTCTCTTGTGTTCTTATTTATGCTGGCATTGATAAATCGTCGCCAGTGACAAACAACTAGCGACAGTTCCTCCAACTTTCAGTGGTGTTATCAATGGAGGCCTCCCGTTTTTTGTTTGTTGTTGTTCTACATACTATTTACAGACTCGGACATTGATTAATTTCATAGTTAATTTGTCAGCATTAATCAGTATTAACTTAAATGGACATCAACACGTCTCCCGTATTTTCTGTGCTTTTTATTTCTAATTAATTTTTGCATAAGCTAAGCTAGCCCTGGGATTGAAGAGTTCTTTGAGAGCTTATTGGGGCGTGTTATTTCAATTAATTGTAAGGGATTTCTTTAGATAATGAAACAATTAGGTGGAGTAGCAAAAGCTTTTCTTTGCTTACTTTATTCTAGGTGAAAAGAAGTGGCTTATAATGCAAAACTTATGTTTTGCTTTTGTCTGAATGAGAGCTTTAGTTTTATGGATTTTTTTCAATGAATGGAAAAGTTTGCAACTGCAGATCTCTGTTAACGACAGATAATTGTATATTTTTACAGAAACCTGAAGCGGTTTTAAGTGGGATAAAATGGAATTAAATTTAAGTAATTAGTAGGAAAATTTTTCAACCCTTTGAAGTACATGAACTTCGAAAAAGTAGAAAGAATAATTTGAGTACGAAAATCCTTGAAGAAAAATTAATTTCTGCTTGAATTGTTAAGAATTTATAGCCTCAGAGAGTATAAAAGTTAGGGCAAAGCCTATTGAAGACCTAGATCCGACGTCTGCAACAAAACAAGTAAGAAAGTTGACTAAAATATACACTAAACCAGCTAAAAGTTTGAATATTTCAATGTAAACTGTGTAAAGCACTGCCTATTGCCCATCTCTGTGGTAGCTAAAATTTAAAACATTTCTTATCTGCCTGTATATAAAAGAAATATACAAGTGCCTTTCTGGCGTCTCTAAATCTTAATGTCTGTGAGATCTGTTCCTTTAAACAGTCAGCCCAAAAATTTCTATATTTAATACAAGGACAGAGTTTTTTACCATTAAAACCATTCCATGAACAACAATGAGTTGATTTGGAAAACGAGCCTCTAAGTTTGTCACTTTTCGAACCTCAACCCAAACTATATATGATAAAATGTCCATCTCAATGAATAACATTTATAATGAAGGACTAATGAATGATTACAATAATAAATGTGGTCCATTCGATTGCAGGTCATTTGGAAGTGTTTTCCTGAACTAAAATATGTCTAAGCTTAAAGAGAAAGTATAGGCAGTACACTGGAAATTACATTAGAATCTTTGAACAACGATTCGAGGTGAGACCCTTAGGTTCTAGTTACCTTCTGAACAGGTACTTCTCCCGACGTTTCAAAGGGTTCGAACCTTCAAATTCAAAATTTTTTTTTTTTTTTTTTTATATATATATAATACCCTGTTGTAAACACATCGATAGCACTATCGTTTTTTTTTTTTATTGTTTTTTTCATGTTGTATCGGAGCAAACTTAATATTGTAACAAAGAGTAAAAATGTCTTAATTTGTCATGAATTACCTATGATATACAGGGCTGTTCTCAATTCCACTTCGGTTTTCGTACACAGAAAAAATTTTGTCGGTAAATTCAACCAATTCTGTGGTTAAAATGCTCCAACCCATAGTCGTGGGTTGAACCAACCCTCAGCTACAGTAAAAATGCCATAACACATAACGTAATGATTACTTTCAACGACGTTGATTGCTCCAACAAAAATAGTCAGACTAATGTACGCAGTTCTGAAATTGCTCACCGACCAACAAAAATAGTTAGTTTACCATTGTTTTTTTTACAACCTAAATAAAAAAAAATCTGAACGCACACATGCAATGGCAAAATAAGCATGTGTGTTTTGCCGGACACTGGTTTACAGTAAACTCATAGGTGTACCCAACAGCAGTATAAATACCACCAAACAATACAAATACCACACACCACAGTGCAAATACCAGTTACTAGTTATGAAAAACATCGAATTATTAATTAATAATTTCATAAAAACTTTACTTACTCCGGGGTGACTCGAACTCAGGCCCATAGACTGGCAACACGAATTGAACGGCATCTTAACTGGCTCGGCTGCGCTCGCGCATGTGGCAACGCGTCATAAATCTTAATTGTATTGAATCTGCCTACCAATAAATTCTTTCACATCGCATAGATAAGACTACTTCTAATTCCCAAGTTCGAATTCGGCCATATTTAATTATAAATAGGACAACTGAAGTTTGCGCAGAAATTGTACTATTTTTATGGTAACTTTTACTAACGACCCATTAAACCAAAAAATAACAACGAAATATATTTACCACTGTTACGTGCGTGGTACTATTTCTATGGTAGAATGTTACTGCAAGCCGCAGTTTCAAAAACAACAACAAAAAACTAACACAGAAATTACGCTAGATTTACTATTTGTAGGGGTAATTTTACCAAAAAAATTGTAAACAAAACAAGAACAAATTACATGTAACAATATTTCACAGTAAAATTTACTGTAAAAATTGGTAGATTCAACCAACGAAAATTTTTTCTGTGTAAAACTTTTAAAAAATTGACACTTAAATCAACTTAAGGTTATATCCTTTCATAAAAGTGGAATTGCTCAAGCAGTTGAAACCGACAGCTCAATGCCAAGTGGATTCAATTCGTAGAAAAAGAAACATACAGGCCTGTTCCCGTTTCCGAATCCGATTAATCGGAATTGGTAAGAGTTGTGATTTCTAAGAAACGATTAAAAAATTCGGTCTATTCTTTTTGTCATCCAGAGGATCGATTGAAGGTAATTGGGATTTTGAAGTTAAAAGTCAAATAACACAGACGGTTTTTAGAAGCGAGAACATTTAACAATTCCGATTCCGCATGATTTGATCGAAATCGAAAACGGGAACAGGCCTGCTTGATCTAGAAGCCACAGATTTCCTTTGTAGGAGTAAATGGCCAATTAAAACGTTTATACGAAAACCGATGTGGAATTGAGAACAGACCTGATTATTTCATTTCTTTCTTTGCAATTCCTTGGATAATATGGAAATAAAAATATTTGTTATTGGTGGTTGTTAATTTGTTGTTCATTTATTTAAAAAAAAATTTTCAATAGTACTATCGATAGTAGAGGAATACTATGGATGTTCAAACTATCGATGGCGCATACTATCGATGTTCAAAATATCGATAGTGCTCACTAATGATGTTTTCACAACACTAGTGCCCCCATCTCTCAATCTCTTTTCAAAAATTGTCTTAGTTGAGTTCAGCAATGGCCTGTCCTGAACCATGGTGTAATTACTTATAAGGTGCGTTGTGGTGAGGGGCCATAATTTTTTTCAACTTGCTCTCTTGGCTCTCTGAGTCAGATGACAGCTGCTAGAAAGAGATAGCAGAGATAGTTAATAAGGCCCCTGGAAGGAGAGCAGCTGTGGCCTAGAGCGCAGCAAAGAAGATCTAACATAGAAGCATACTTTGCTTCGTCGTCAACTTTTCACTTTGATATTAGTCAGCTGTTTGCTGTCATTTTGTCTCTCTGAGTTATTTGTTGACTCTCTGAGTTATGTTGTAACCATGATACAACTAAAGGTAAGGTGCTCTCTGAGAGAGCTCTTTTTGGGACTCGAAATTTTCATTGTTTTTTTTAATTTGTCATCTGTCATTTGATTGAAAAGGTTGTGTGCGCACGAATTTTTGTTTGCTTGTCTATTTTATTTATAGTTTGTAAAAATGTCGAGCCAATACTTCAGCGTATGTCTATGTAAAGCAGTGTCGACCACCCATAGCTACCAGAAGCCGAAGTCAGTCGTGATTTATGCAAACGCGAGCCAACTCTTGATTGTGTGAATCGGTGTGCACCGAATTGCAATTAAAACGACTGTGGTCTGGAGAGAACTCTTTCTCCTTCTCTCTCCTTCACCAACACAAGCACACTATTCTGTCCTCTCCATTTAGCCGGCTTTGTGAATTGGCGGGTATGTTCGTGCCCTAGGGGCTATGGCTGGGGAACTATGATGTAAATTATCTAACATTACATTGAGACGTGCTTCAAAAGATAAAGAAAGAAGAAAAGTGTGGTCACTTACACAATATAGTAAAATTTGTGAAAGACATTTGATGCAGTGTCAGAAGGCGATGAAAATATCTCAGTCTTCTTTTAAAAAGTGCCAAGCGAATACCAATAAAATTTATTCATGCATAAATATTAATGTTTTGTAAATCTGAGGGTGCTTTGCTTTTTTTTTTTTTTTCTCTCTCGCTTTGCTGCCAAAAGGTGGGAGTATAAAATAAAAATTTAATTTATATTTGTTTTGGTTGGGTTTAAAAATTAAAAAAGTAGGCCTACTCCACTCTCTCGCTCTCTTGACAACTAGTTAAATTTCAGTCAGTAAGCAACTGTTGTAAGCAAAGCATCCCCGCGGACGGATTTTTTTGTTTTACTTAGTAGCTTAGTAGGCTTTGTATTGAATTAACTTCACTCATTTGTGGTGAGACTACCTTGTTTAATATACTTTTTGTAACTTTCCGTTCGTTTTCCTATGTCTCAAAAAATTTGGAGTTGTCACAATGAAGTATCGCTTTGTCAAACTGGAGTTCACATCACTCAAAAAAGAGAGACGTGTCCAAGTGATCTTTCTTGACCTCAGGGGCCAAAGAAATTTCGTTATTTACAAAACAATGGTTAGAGGGAGACGGACATAGTCAAACAATAACACATACCCTGTTTATACACACAAAAAATATCATGATAAGTGCCCTTTAAGGTATGCAAACTTTGTTGCCTTTACAATTTATAAACATAATCCACTCTGTACATTCACTCGGATTGTCGGAGCAGCTAAGGGTACACAAAATAGCAAGTATTGGGTCAAATATAAAATAATTAATTTGCTGAATTAAAAAAATTTATTAATGTAGCATACTTTAAAGGGCATTTATCATGATATTTTATTTGTGTATAAACAGGGTAACAGAGCAAAAAAGACAGCGAACAGCTGACTTATATTTTATGTAAAAGTTGTCAATACAGCTAGCCGTTTCTCTATGTTTCATGGCTTTATGCCAGCGGTCGATGCAGCATGTCGGAGCTGATTTGCTTTAGCTTTATTTTCGCACACCAATAAAATCACACTTTTGGGCCTCGCTCTTTTTGACAAACGCTGGTTTAGTTGCGAGAGAGAAAACTAAGAGCAATGCATTCCAATTACAAGGCATAACAAATTTCAATTGGACAAAGTTAAGGAATGAGCTTCTATAACTTTCTTTTGGACTTGGTTGCAATACTCCAGAGACTCTAGAAATAATGTTTTCCGAATCATAAGCTGGGGGAAAACTTGAAATTGCTAATTTTTTAATCTATTCACAGTGACAGATCTTTTTTTCAAATTCTTTAGAATGAAAACCTTCCAGAAAGAAATTTTTTATAGTGGACAATTCGAAAATACAGAGTATAAATAATTTACACAATTTTTGTGCTGATTTCCGATCACAAAAACAACTTAAATATGAGTTAAACCTCCTCACTCTCTACAACCCTTCTTGACCGTCACCCTTACAATCTTCACCCTTCTTAAACACCGCACCCGACGTTTTTTTAAAACAAACCAACACACACGGACTACTTAACCTATCCTTAAAGATTTTTCATCGACATCCAATATTAACTTTCATTTTTATTCTATGAGACTGCCCTCTGCAAAATTGCTTGTAGGGACATTTGGAGAAATTAGTTGATGATGTAAGACCTGATCTTTGATATTTAAGACAACAGGTTCTTGAAGTACAGCTTCAGGGAGGCATTTTTGAAACCGTTGTAAATAGGCTCAAATTAACGATATTTTTTGTGATGGGTTAGCTGAGCTTTGACATGCACAGAAAACACTACTGCCAGCACCCATCTTCATTTGCTAATCTACCCATACAGATTTTTTCCAACTTTGATCAATGGGAAGTAAGCCTTATTCACTTCTGATGTGATCCATTATTTAGAAACACGTTACTTTCCTCTAAAAAGCACTCTCCGGCCTTCTGCACTCAACGTATCCGAGCATAAACAATCGAAATGCCAACAGTCTGTTAGCCATAAAGCAAGTGCAGCAACACTTGATCAGCTTAAATCAAACAAAATGAAGAATAACATTTGAAGAGCTGTTTGGCAGGGTTGTCGCTTTGCTAAAAAGCCACATCAACTCAACACGATGCGGGAGGGCCGATGAACGGCCAAGAGCTCTGCATGCGTGTCGGAATAAAAAAGGAAAACTGTTATATATATATATACATATTTCCTCCCCAACATTATAGCACTTTACACTTTTCACACGCTAAAATAATATTTTTGCAGTCAGTAGAGAAGGCAAAGAGGAGACGTCGCTGCTGCTCCATTTGGCTCTGGGAGAGTGTTTGCGCGTTGTGTAAACAGCCCGGAAAAGCAAATGTCAAGTAGCCCGTCAATTGACAGGAGCGCACGGACAGCCAGTAAACCGCAATTGGTCTGGCGGAACCCAACCCCCATCCCCCCCCCCCAAAAAACTAAAGTGTTTGCATTTTTATCCTTGTTGCGTCGTTCCTTTGGGCAAACACTTCTTTGCCGCCCGTTGACTTTTTCCTTTGCGTGATGAAAGGGCTTTCTTTGGTAGGGAAAAAAACGCGCTTAGCATGTTTACCGCCATGTTCGGCACTTGAATTCGCCGTGTTGCATTAGTTCGCCACAGCCCGCAACTCGTTTGCCCATTACTTACGCTTAAGTGCAAGGAGTGCAGCAGGTGGGAGAGTGTGGGAAATGGGATGCTACTAATGTTTGCTCTGTTTAACCCATAAACGTGCTTTAAGCTGGGAGCTGCATTTTATGTTTGGCTTTGGCAAACATTTGTGTGTGTGTGTGCTGTCAAAGAGTCACGCACACACAGTAAAATGGAGCAACTCTGGCACACTAGTGCTTTAGGGTTGCCAAGTGTTTGTTTACAGATGATGGCTGTACTTTTGTGGTACAAATTAGTTGAAAAACTGTCAAAAAAATAATGCAGGTTTGACCCCAGAAGGGTCCAGCAATTGTTTGAAAATTTAAAATAATTTCTTCTTCTTTGATAAATTGTCAAACAAAAACAACTACAAGAAAAAGATGGAGTACAATAGTGCTGCTGGGGCCTAGGTAGTGGACATCTGTGGCATATTTGAGTTAACCATCAGAGTCCCATTTACCCTCCCTCACTCCAGAATCGTGTGAACTTTGTCCACAGGCAATTTATAAATTTTTACGATTCACTTCCCTTCAACAACAAGCACCAAAAAACCAAAACTACTTCTAACATTAAAAACCATAAATATAAAAACATAAAAAATATTCATAAAAGAAAGAAAACAGCAGAAATCAACCAGCAGCAGCAACCTCACAATAGAAAATCTATTTAGGAGGGGAAATTAATTTCCTAGCAATGAAAACAGCTGGAGCTCTGTGAAAATGCCACCCAAAAGTCAGACAACCGCACACACCTCACACACACACACAGACAATTAGTCACAATGAAAAGCCATCCGCAAGGTGGAGGAAAATCAATTTCAATGCCTTATCCGAAATGCATTTCCATTTACAAGAAGTTCTAACTTTGGCCAGTGCTCTATGGAAATCAATGAATAAATAAACAAAAATCGGTATCGGCTTTGTTTTTACGGGACGAGCAACTCATGGCTGGCCAAGTTGATTTATATATTTATTTTGATGGCATTCGCGTGAAGAGCGACAGCTGGTAAAAGCTTTGGCGTCAGACACTCAACAGGTGGTGTGATTTGTTGCATTTCGAGTTCCTTGGAAATCAGAACCACCAAGTATAGCTTAATTAACAGCGAGAAAAAATTAACACAATTGTCAGTGTCAACAATTGTGCAACATAATTATGTGGGTTCGCATGTTTCGTCACTCCATAAAAGTGTTAATTAGTCAGCCCGCAAAAATCATTGATGGCATGTCAAAATCCCAAAACAAAATTATGACATGACATGCCTCCTCCCCCTTCTGAAATGTTAATTAAGGATTTTGGGATTGTGGACATGTGTACATAATGTTTGATGCATTTTAAGGGGGAGATTCAATATTTATGTTGGTTTTCTGGCCATTTCCCTTTGCGATTGTTGTCAATAAATATTTAATTGATTCTAGTTGTGTGACATATGATATTGGTTAGACTTTGATTGATGGAATAACGACGGAATGTTTGAGATTAGAAAAATAAAATTACAAAAACCCAATCTAGCAAATTTAAACCACAAACCTGACTGGTGGTCTGTACAGCTGTTTGTAGAAGCTCAATATTATATTATTTAATTATGAATTACTTTTACTTTACTTACAAGATCCTTAAAAACCTTTTGATAGTGTGAGAGTCATCATCAGAGTGTAAGAAACTCACCTGAAATGAAAGAAACATATTTTAAGAGTTAAAAAAAGTAAGTTTTTATAATCACTTAATATGTACTATTGACACTGTTTCTTCTGTAGCTATCTCTCTTAATAATATTATCTCTTCTTTTCACATTTACTTCTTCGTCAAAATCGTTCAAGAAAAAAGAAGTAAGTAAGAAGGACGGAGAAAGTAGAAAGAAAGGCGGACGCAGAAGAGAGGATTAAGGCAAGAGCAATTAAAGAGGACGGAAGATGGAACGAAGAAAGAAAAATGAATGGATCTAGCTTAAATGAGAGAGGAAGAATTAACCGGAGGAAGCGAGAACAAATAATCAAGGACGAATGAAGGAAGGAAGAAAGAGGATAGAAGTAGGAACTAAAGAAAGAAGTATTAAAAAAGGGATTTTGAGGAGGATAGAAGAAGGAAGAAACAAGAGTGAGGAAGAGTATAGAAAGAGGATGCAAGATTGAAAAGAGAGATGAAGAGTATGACTTAGAACGAAGAGTAGAGTTAAAGTGAAAAAGATGTAGTAAGAAATAAAGGAGGATAGAAGAAGGAAGAAAGGAAGGAGCATAAAAATAGAATTTGAGGAGGAAAAGAAAAAGAAAGAGTAAAAAAAAGAAAGGAAAAAGGAAAGGAGAGAGAGAAATAGAACGACGAAATAAGCACAAACGAAGAATCGAGGACTTAGGAAGGTAAGAAGAATGAGGAAGGTGAAACGAAAAAGTAAGGAAGAAAAAAGAAAAGAAGAAGGATAAAAGAAGGAATAAAAGGAGAAATAAAAGAATGAATAAAACAAGGAATAAGGAAGGAGTATGAAATAAGAAATTGAGGAAAATAGAAGGAAGACAGAAAAGACTAAGGAAAGAGGAGCTAAAAACAATGATAGAAGACAGACTGAAGAACAAAGAAAAGGAAACAAGATAGAAGAAGCAAACTGCAGAAAGAAACGAAAAAAAGGAATATAAATGAACGAGGAAGAAAGGAGGAATAAATAAGGTGTGTTAGAATGTAGGGTGAAAGGGGGCACGAAGGAAGCAAGAATGAAGAATCTACAGCGGAGGAGCACGGACAGCAATTGAAAGGAACGAGAATATAAGAAGAAATAAAGGAACGGGTAATAAATAGGAACACAGAGAAAACAAAATTGGCTACATGGCGCGTGTAGAAACGTCAGACCTAAACGAAACGTATTTCGCCCTGTTAAATTACACACGCTGCGTGTAGAATTCAGAAAGCCACACGCGACGTGTAGAAATTAAAAATCTAAATGCAAATGTAGAAAAGTTAAAGGCAAAGGCAAAGTCTTCACGACATTAGAAAATCAGCTTTCCCCAAAAAAATTTTACATTTTTCATGCAGCAATCTGAATACCACACGGACGTTTAGGTTTTCTACATTAACGTTTGGATATTGAAATCCTACACTCGCGTGTGGAAATTCTACACGAAAAATGTAGCTCCACATCAGTACTGAATTCTTATATTTTTCGTTTAGCAAGCTGGTTGTCACACGTGACGTGTGGGATTTCTAAATGTCCGTTTGGATTTACAAAAGCTAAACGCTGCGTGTTGAAAATCTACACGAATAGAACTTGAGAATTACAAGCAAGCAAATATTGGATTGTGCCTTTAGCAGATTCAATACAAGTAATGTTTTAGAGGCCTTGCCTTACACGCGTTACGTGGCGGAGATGTTTAAAACATCATTCCAATCGTCTTGCAGTCCAAGGGGCCGGGATTTCAAATCTACCGAAGTATTTAAAAAAAGCTAGAAGAATTTAAAAGCTACACGAAAATGTAGGACTTCTACACGTTTCGACCTGGATTTTCAACCCACTACTTTTGTGTAGCTTTTTCTGAATTTTACACGGCGCGTGTAGGTTTTCTGCACGCGCGTGTGGCTTTCTAAATTCTACACGGCGCGTGTAGCTTTTCTGCACACCGCGTTTAGCATTCTCATTTCAACATGCGGCGTGCAGGAAAGCTACACAAAAGTAATGGGTTGAAAATCCCGGTCGAAACGTGTAGAAATCCTACATTTTCGTGTAGCTTTTGCATTTTTTTTCTCTGTGAAGTAACACAGATGGATGATGGATGAAAGAAGGAATAAAAAGAAAGGAAGGACAGAGTAAGTAAGAAGAAGACAATGTGAAGACCAAAATAGAAGATAGTAGAAAGGGCACTAAGGAACAAGATCGAAGAAGAAAAAGAAAGATAAGAAGAGGAAGAAAGGAACGTGGAATAAAGGAGAAAATTATGAGGTATAAATAAAACAGTGTGGAAGGGGGACGGAGTAAGCTAGGGTGAAGAATCTAGAACGGAGAAGTAGGAAAAAAGTGAATGAAATGAGAATTTAAGAAGGAATGAAGGAATGAGTAAGGGAAGGCGAAGTAACAATGGTGAAAGAAGAAAAAAAAGATAAAGCGGGACGAAAATTAAAAGGGAAGGAAGGAGTTAGGAAGTGAGATAGGGAGGAAACGGATGCATGGAAGAAGGAAGCACAAAAAAACTGAGAAAATAATAGAGTAAAGAGAAACACAGAAGAAGAATTTCAGGATTAAAGACGAACTAATGGTGGTAGGCACAAAAAAATCAATAAAGGAGAAGGATTAAAGATAAGAAGTTATATTTTGTGGCTGAAATAAATACTTATATCCATCGTAAGAACTGTTACATATATGAATATACTAAAAATGATCAAATAAAATATATGAAGATGTTTTTGATTAGCACAAAAACTTACGTCCTAAAAAATTTGACTTTGTGTTTTTATTATTCATTTAAATTTTAATGCCAACAATTTTTTATTCAAAAGCTATTTTTTAATGCATCAATGAGTTTGGTAATGGTTGGATGAATAATAACTTAGATGTCCGCACAAACTTACAGATATTTACCAGCAATTAGTAATCGCAAATATGAATATAATTTGCTCTTCCTGTCAAAAAGTCATAAAGTATAACTAATGCATCATTCTCCATCCAAAATATGCCCCCCCTACTATGTCATTCTCATTCGACAGGCACTTGTCATGAAAAACATTTGTAAAATTTCCCAGCCTAAGTAGAAGTGTTAGCATGAGATGGTCAGTCCAGGCAGGGGGGCATCCCTCATCAGATTGTCCTCTCCTCTCATATAAACAAATAAAAACCCATTAAGAACTACTGCCGCATTGATGTGTGTGATGGTGCAGCAGTGATTAACGGGGCATTTTCGGGGCTTGGAAGGGGGTAGAGGGGTGCAAGAAAGTAGCGGCAAGCAATTAACAACTACAACGACAAACAATGCGCCGGGGCATGTTGTGTGGTGTGGTGCGGTGCGGGTCTCTGTTGGAGAGAGAAGATAAGGCAGCAACTGCATCCATTAGATAAGCAAAGCAAAACGCAGTTGGAACCGCGGGTCCAGCTGTGTTTACTCTCGCCCTCTCTTTCTCTCTGTTTAAAAATAGCAATCCCCAGCCAAGTGCTCCGAGATAATGTTTCGTGTGAAATATTTTAATATTTGCTTGCAAAACACACACAAAGTGAAGGAGGGGCAATGCAAATCAAAGCCTTAAGTTGCGGGCGGAAAGGGGTGGGTAAGATGAGCGACTTGCATTTGTCCCTCCATGTTGTGACACCCGAGTTGCAGTTAGCAAAAAGTTTAATGAGTGAAGTGGCAGCCACAGCCCAGAAATTTGCAACTGCGGTAGGTTGGGGAGGGATTTGCTGCCTCCCCCTCCAACATCTCAACCCATTTCCTCATAAATGCGTCGCTCTCTTTGCATTATGTGTCAGCTGTCAAAGCCAAAATCTGAAGTTGCCTTTGTATTTTTTTTTTTTTTATATGGACGTGTAAGTGTGAAGGTTTTGTGGAGCGGGGAAGGGAGTGGTGACTGCTGATGCCGCCGGGCAAAGTGTCCATTATGTTGATTTGAAAAATAAAAGCAACGGATGTGCTGGCTCACACAAAGATGAGCAGGGAGTGGTGGACTGGAAGATGGTTGAAATTTAGTTGATTGAAAGACAGTTATGCACTTTGTGATGTTTTGTTGTTAGCTAAAGATTTGCACAGTGCAAAATAAGGAAATATGAAGTGACTTTGTAATTTGTCAGTAAGTAAGAGAAAGATGTTGATTGCAGAAAGCAAAGGAACTAGTTTAAGTGAGGGATAATAAACTAGTGAAATAACCAAGTCTTTATTCGCCTAAGCCTTGCTTCTGCACAGGAGGAAAGCTTAGCTTTAAGGGCGGCTTGACTAACTGAGTATATAAATATGTTTCGTGCTTTGACCCTGAAAGAGCTAAGGTAGTTGGCAGCTTCCTGTAAGGCTACCACTTCTGCTTGGTACACACTACAGCGATCAGAAAGTCGGAAGTCTAATTAACAAAATATCGTCCATTTAAAATAACAAGCCCCTTATTTGAACATATTTTTGTAGTCTAGTGCAAGGTATACTTAACAAGGTAGGCTCACTCGCTCTCTTACAACTCCTTATATTTGTGTCAAAGAGAGCGGGAGCGAGAGAGTAATATATTTCAATACAAAGCCTACTAAGCTACCAAGTAAAACACAAAAAATTCGTACGCGGAGATGCTTCGCTTACAACAGTTGCTTACTGACTAAAATTAAACAAGTTGTCAAAAGAGCGAGAGAGTAAGTAGGCCCACCTTGTTTAGTATACCTTGTCTAGTGTAAAAAATCATACTTAAAAGCATACTTTCCGGATGATTGAGGTGGTTACAGTAGCCAGTTAATTTTGCGTCAATTAAGCCCTATATCAGGGGTGCACAGAATGAGCTTAAGGCTGTGTGGATACCAATACAAATGATGAAAATATATCTCAAGTAAGAACAACCACAAGAAATAGAAAGGGAAACCCCATTTTTGTTTGTGTGTGTGTGGCCGTGGCTGTCTAAACCGAAAACCGGCCACTGCTAACCCAATTGCTTATCCACGCCGACAACGCACACACCAATTTTGACATAGAGACACATATGAAGTTGTGTAAAACGAAAGTAGGGAAAGAATCTTTAAGGCATGCGTGAAGGATATACGTGCGTAAACACTAACGTATGTCCGGCGCGCGAAATGGGCTTGGGCACTCCTGCCCTATATCATCTGTTCAGGGTGTTCACTTCGAACTAAACTGGGACTACTTTATTTGCGAAGTGCCACGAATCAGACCGCCTACTAGATTATGTGGAAGGAAAACCGTACGCATCAAATTAGGGTTGTCGAAATATCGATATCGAATAACTTTTGACGATATTTTTATGAATACTTTTATTTGGTTTTTGGGCAAAACGAAAGGTTTCCTAAAGTCATTCTCTTGGGTATTAGTAATATCAGTAATACTAGTAATATCCAAGAGAATGCCTTCAGAAAACCTTCCTTTTTGTGGCCGAAACTAACAAAAATACACACCAAAAATATATTCAGCAAGTAGTCGATATCGATATTTCGACAACCCTACATCAAATCTACTTGGCTTTGAGCAGGCGATTTCAAATCGCTCAACTTTTGTCTTCTAATCTAGTAGCCGGGCATATTTTTGGAACATCACATATAAGGGCTAGCAGTTTTGGGTCGAAGTGCAAGCGTTTGTACAAAAATCTCTAGAGATTTCTGGAACACACCCGTATATATCAAATTCTCTTGCCCCATGTTTGTTAGCAAACTCCTCCAAAACGACTTGACCGATTTTAATGAAGTTTTTTTTGTATAAATATATTTGGCAGGTGTACTATAGGTATTTAACTATATTTCGTAATGATGGGTGATTTGGGTGTCCCACTGCAGAACATTCTTTTGAATTGACAAAGCAGCAGCCTGCTCATCTGTGTCTCTCTGTGTTTTATTATTGTGAAAATCGTTATCATTATCGAAATATCTTTTTCATCAATCGTTTTAATTTGGCCTATCTGTTTGTGTGTGTGTGTTTTAGTAAACAATGCCAGCAACATGTAGGGGTGGCTGTTTGGGCCGTCGAAAGAATGCAGGAACACACGTGCGAAATGTTAGAGCAGCAAGAACAGATGAACAATTTCATGAAATAAATGTATTTACATGTGTCAGAATGTCGCAACTGCCTTCTTCTCAGTCACAAGAGGCACGAGCTTTCCGAAGTCGAAAACAACAACGGAATGAGAGACTAGCGCCGAAAAAATTTTAACACACGTAGAAGAATTGATTGACAACGCCAACAAGTACATCGAGCAATTACCTCAGATTATGAGCCAGATATCGAATATTCCGCTCATCCGAAAGTCCTGATTGGGACAAAGAATGTCCCAATTATCATGCGCTCAAATTCAAAAATGAGTCCGCCGGGATGTGTTGCGCATCAGGAAAACTGCAACTACCGGAAATGCTTGCTCATCGGCACGGATCCAGACTCTAACCTGTTTCTGAAGTCCATTCGTAGATTTAAATCATGCTTTCAAATGACTTCGTTTGAAGCAACACAAAAATAATGCAGAATAAAGCGGCAAATGGTCAGCAATTTAATTCTACCTTCAAAATCAAAGTCCAAGTGTAGCATAAAGTAGGCTTATTGCTGCTAATGCCAAACGAACCACATAAATTTTTACTAATCTACTTAATGGGCTGTGAGGACATGAAGCAAATAGTATTAGAGAGGAACTTTGCTCAGTCGACACCGCTTCTGTCAGAAAATTGTCAGCTGTTCGCTCTCATTTACGCTCTCTAGATACTTTTTGGTCAGCTGTCCGCTCTCTCTGGATACATTTGGGTTATGGTCGTCTCGTTCTAACCACAGTGATTTCCTACTGATACAAATTAAATGTTTTATCCAACTATCACGCTATTGTTCGCGACAATAACGAGTAGTTTACACTTTAATGTTTGTTGTAATAGGCGATTGTTGGTCATTGACCATTTTTCGTGATGATGTCTTAATTAAACTTCGATGTAGTTCACAAATTCAATTTTAAGGTTAAAACCGGAAGAACATGAGCCGTGCAATCATATGGATGCACGTTGCTACTGGCATTTTGAAATAACTTTTTGGGCACTATCGATTAACACCAGCAAAATTAAGAGGCAGCGCAAAGTTCCTCTCTAATACTTCTTGCTCCATGGTGAGGACGTCAATCATGTGGATGCACGTTGCGGCTTCAATAACCTCAATTCGCCTAACGCCAGGCGCATCGTCGCAATTACTTACTAGAAACTATTTATATGGCAGCACAATGTTTGCCGGGTCACCTAGTATATCTTTATAAAATCGGTTCAGTAAAACTTGAGTAATCATGTTAAGACTCGAGTTTTTTCTATCAAAAGTGGAATAATATTTATGATAGTTTTATGATTCGGTTGAAAACTAGCTTTATGTGGGTGACACAGAGATTTTGGTATAAACTTTTTTTTTCAATTTAAGTTGTATAACCTTATAGGTAAAGATGCCTCATGTCCCACACGGAATTGGAACTAGAAGAAGATATGTTATGTGAGAAGTACATCTTCGGTTTTTAGATTAGATGGTGTATTTGGGTGATTTGGAATCAACTGCTCAAATCTACTTGGCTTTGAACAGTCGGTTTTAATTCGCTTTACTTTCGCCATCAGAGCTTTTTTGTGCCACTTCACATATAAATTCAAGTAGTTTAAATTTGAAATATAAACTTTCATAGGAAAATCTTTAATGAATTCTGTGTCAGCTCCGATAGACTGCAGCTATTAATACGTTTAGTGAGGTGAATTATTTTCGTAATATGTAAAGTTTATCAGTAATCTCTTAAGTTGAATTACGGCGGTAATCTGTAATAATAGTCTTGATTTAATTGTCATCTGCCTTCAATGGTCGAACAGTGCCTAGAGTATACGCAGAGAATTTTGCCAAAGCAACGCTGAAATTGTCCTTCACTTATGTTCGTCTTTTCGTTCACTTCGCTTTTGTTGCTTGGGTAGAGTTTTTATTTCTTTTTTAACGATTTAAATCAACTTTTTATCTAAATTCGCTTAGACTTTGAGCTTTTAAACGATGACTAGATATTCGGTTATTCGATATTATAAAAATCCAATCCAATAAAAAAGTCGTTAAATCACTAACATTATGTTTGCTATCAAATATTACACAAATTGTTTCAAAAACTCATAAATTAATTAAATAGTCATCAAGAAAAAATGATTTATACACCATAAAAGTTTAATGAAAAATTCTTGTAATATATATTAATTTATGAAATTATAAACATTAATACTCATCACAAGAGAAATTAAAGTATATCTAAAGCTTTGCGGGGAAAAAAGTGAAAAGCAGCTAAAATAATTACTAAAATGCATTACGCCACACACACACACACACTCACACATACGCCGGACACATGCAAATTGGTGTGCTGTAAAAATTAATATAGAGAGCATGAAAAATAATAATAATAAAAAAACGAAAGAGAAATTAAATGACAATGCAAATTGCAAAGGGAATAAATTAATGGCAGTCCATTTGGCAAAATGGTGACACAAAGTGGCCATTATGCTAATTTGTATGAGTGCGCCACACAGAGCCAAAAAACCTTGAACTAAATATGGAAACTGAAAACTTCCAATACGTATTATCTGTCCAAGACCAAAAGCGACAAGAGACATTAACCTTCTTCTGGGAAAAAATGCACAAATTTTCATGTCGTAGTCTTGGACAAGTACACACAGACAGGAACAAACATAAGCTGAAATATCCACAAAACTAATCTCCAGTCTGAGAAAGAGAGGGCGTCGGTTGATGCCAGGATTTACATATTAAGCCATTTTTAATTTACGACTTGCCAAAAAGCTGCCAGTCGAAGGAGACTTTCTCCCCCTTGTCCTTTACTTTGCTCGCCTGACTAAACATTAGATAACAAACGCAACGCAACGCAGAGAGAAAGAGAGCACTCAGATGGCTGATAAAGCAGCACAAAAAAAAAAAGGGATAACAACCAAGCCACATAACATCCCCACATCGGACCTGCTCCACAAGGTTTAAGGCGGAAGGCATCAGCGTGCGAGCCGGCGAACAATGACAGTAATAAAATAAAAGTAAATCCATGCTTTGGTTCCTTTCTGCTTCCTTTCTCTCCTTCTTACCACTTCGGCGCCTTTCTGGCATCTGTCAAAGTTGACATTGACGTACAAGTCTCGGAAGTGAAAACTGTGGCAATACTTTGTTAAGAATGTGTTTTTGTTGTTTTCCTGGAGGAGAGTGAAATTGTTAAATATAATCCCAAAGAAACCAAAAGTTAAACCGAATAAGGAGTAATTATCAAAATGATACTATTTAGTCATCCATTTGAAAGTAATGAGTATCAAATTGTCTTTAAATATCAAGTTTATATTATCGGAAGTATTTAAAGAATATTTCGAGGATATCAAATTGTTACTAACATGCATCTTTTGGTATTGATTTTTAGTATCAATTTGATACTAGATCTTATCAATTTGATATTTATATTGTGAAACTGTTAGTATCATTTTTTGATCAAGTTTGTAGTATAAATTCAGTGACATTAGAATTAAAAAATAACATGTCCTCTTTATTGCTTAATTTTGAACTCATACAATATGTATTTTATTGACACTTATGAAATGAAATCGTCAGGTGTGGACAATTCACTATGGGAAACATTGTTCTTTTACAGCTGCGACATTCGGCATAAATCGTTTCACTTAAGAGCAAGACTTTTAAAATTTTTTTACTAAAATAAGTTGAAATTTTAAATTTTTGGTTTCAAATTAATACTCCAAGTATCAAATGAATACCCACAATATCAATTTGATACTGTATATTAATAAAAACAAACTGTAATATACTTTGTACTTGGAGTAGCAGCGCTGTTGCTGCGTTGTTGTGCTCATAGCTTTACCAATAGATGGCGCCACTACTTGCGACTTTTCAAAACTGACAAATAGATGGCGCCACTACTGTAACCACTTCAAAACTGAACAGACTTTTCGTGATAACTTGAGTATCGTTCAACCGATCCTTATCATTTCTTCGGCAAATCAATATATAATGCTAATTACTAACTGTCTCTAGAAGGTACGAACCATCTTTCTATAAAACTGTGGGAACTGTGTGTACCTTTGGTACAGAGTATAAAAATGATACTAGTTTCTGTTTCAATTTGATACAGTTCGTATCATATTGAAAACTTTTAAAAACTCCTGACACACACTTGGGTCTTTGTCCAAAAATTGTCAACAAATTTCAGTTAACAGCTAAATTTATTGCGACATACTTAATTACCTCTAAACACAAACATAACTTTAATTAATTCAATGACTTTTCTTTTGCAACGGTTTCTGTATGCGAAACGTGCACAACAAATTCTTATCCACACACATCATGGCCCCCGCATTATCGAATTCCCCACAATAGTTTGGCGCCGAAAATATGGTAATCAGCTGACGTTTGGCAAAGAACTCATAACCATCCTCAACCACCTGATGACCCCGACATATCAATGTAAAGCCATGCCGATGTAGAAACGTTGTCACCACATCCGGTCCAAAGGTATAGCTCACACCACGACTATTTTCACCCCAACCAATGCGTCTAAAGTCCGGATCGGACCATAGAATATCGCATAGCAAGCCAGTCTCCGGTATCTCACAAGGACGTCTCACTTTGCGTATTTGATCCATATTAAAGAGATTTGGACTTAGGCCGCCGTGACAACAGAATATGGTGTCATCCACTATCGCTGCCAGCGGCATGCAATTGTAGCAATCCACAAAGGTACGCCACAATTTAACCGTATACCTTCGCTTGCACTCGTCGTAGAATCCATAGATGCGATTCAAATTCGAGCTCTCGTGATTGCCTCTAAGTAGAAAGAACTTCTCCGGATAACGCACCTTGTAGGCCAGCAGCAGCGTGAGTGTCTCAATCGATTGCTTACCCCGATCCACATAATCGCCCAAAAACAAATAATTGGACTTGGGCGGATATCCGGTGGATTCAAAGTACTTCAACAGATTGGCATACTGTCCGTGTATGTCACCGAGCAGATTAACCGGAGCAGTCAACTCCAACAGGGACGGTTGTGAGAGCATAACCTCACGTGCACGATAGCAAATTGCCATGATCTCATACTCGAACAGCTGAGCATCCGTTGGATGGGTTAAACGAGCAATGATTTGATCCAGATTAGGTTCCAGTTCGTAGCTCCAGTAACTGGATTCCGAAAGACGTCGAACGTCATCGCTGGATGAAGATATTCCAAGGCTGTGGTTCACCCGGCTACGCTTTTTCATCTCTCAAAGGTGCGGCGGCACTTGGGAACGTCAATGGGGAGAGTGGTTGGGATAATTTGGAATTTCGATTGGAATTCTATATATAGACAAGGGTTTTTGATTTCACTTGGATGTTGATTAAATAGGCAGAGTTAAAGTTGTTCACCAACCATGGGGGGGGGAGTTTTGGTGATTGACTTACACACAAGAAGCTCTGATGTGAAACATGATGCAAACTTTACGGGCTTAATTTCAAAATCATTGCATATGATTTCTTTCAAAAAGGGAATAAAACTAAAAGGAAGCTGAAGTACCAAATAACTTCCTAATAAGCACCGTTTATACACTGTTAGGTAACTGTTTAGCAGCTGTTTTGTCACCGTTTATTCACCGTTAAGTAACAGTTCAGTCACTGCTTTGTCACTGTTAAGTCAGTCTATGTTCAGTCACCGTTCAGTCACTGTTTTGTCACTGTTTAGTCACTGTTAAGTCACTATTCAGTCACTGTTTAATCACTGTTTAGATACTGTCAAGTCACTGTTCAGTCACCGTTTAGTCACTTTTTAGTCACTGTCAAATCACTGTTTAATCACGGTTTTGTCACTGTCATGTAACAGTTCAGTCACTGTTTTGCACTGTTTAGTCACTGTTGTGTGACTGTTCAGTCACTGTTTAGAAAGTGTAGTGTTGCTGTTTATTCACTGTTAAGTCACTGTTTTAGTCACTGTCAAGTAACAGTTCAGTCACTGTTTTGTCACTGTTAAGTCACTGTTTAGTCACTGTTTAGTCGCTGTTAGAAAATAATCCCCTCTTTCCATCCTCTTTCACAGCGTCACGTGACGCTGAAATCAAATTTTACTCCTACTAAATTCTTCCGTACCGAAATTAAAGATGTTTCACATCAAAAATACTTCAGCTCATACCGATGTGGACTGTCGAGCTGCAAAAATATCTTTTTTCTTGATTGCCTCACACACAAATATTCTTACTCATAATGGAACAATCAACAAAACTCCGCGTTCAGCTCATTCCGGCAAACGCGTCGAGCCTGAAATTTATGATCAGACATTTATGGGCATATATATTCACCGAACAAAACTCAGCGTTGAATATAATCAGCTCATACCAGCAAACGCATCTTGAGCTAGAGTTTTTTGATCGAACATTAATGTGTTCGATCGAACAAAACTCAGCGTTGACCGGCTAACCCGTCATCTCTGTCTCTCTTTCTATATCTTTCAGCAGCGCCGTCCCAGCCTATGCGTCTTTGCAAGAGTTTATTCATAAGAGCCCATTCTCGCTCACTCTAATCAATCGTCATTGGAATGAAGTCAAACATGATTATAATCAGAATGCCAACCAAATGATTAAGTAAAACTCTACGGCGAACATGTTATCTATGCAAGTTTAATGCATAGAGCGCAAAGCCAGTTTAATCGTGTATTGATTAATGTATGAGCGTTTTGCAATCGAACGTAGTCGTTCTCTGGTGTGTACTGATTTCGAATCAGTTGATTTCAGGAATATGGACCGCTTGAAAATAATAAAATCTCGGTTCACAGTTTTGGCATCGGTTCGGAGGTTCACTCTTAATTTAATGTATATTTTATGAAGGTCTGTTTCCGTTTTCGAATTTAAGAATATTAAGATTTTTTCACATTTGCGAAATTAAAATATCTAAAAAAATTTTGAATAGCTTTAAAATCCTTATATATTTAGTAGAAAACTTTAAAAAAAAACTTGAATACGTACAATGCTTACTTATTGGGAACCGCTTGATTCAAAGAAAAAGTTGATTCCATTTGTGACCCAACAAATTGAGTCCATTACCTTCCCTTTTGGTCTGAACTGAAAATTTTTTTGAAAATGTCTTTTGCTTTGACTGTTTTTTAGTTTCCGAAGCAAAACGCATATACGCTTATAGTGGAACTCTATTAACCAATATCTTACGATTGCCATAAAAGTTGAAGGATTTTCTAAAACTAGAAGTAGAACTCTTTGAGAGACATTCACATATTTTTCACTCAGTGCTGCACACATCAAAGACTGAAAAATTTGAAGCAGAACCTGTCTGCAACAGAACAGAATATTTTTCTGTTATGTAACCAAAGAACATGAAGATATCAAGAATGAAGAAATTTCTTTTTTTTTGTATTTATGAAAGCAAAGACGCATTCCCTTCTCGGTCACAAAATTCTCTGGTCTAAATGGATGTATGTTGCTTCTATGTATTGATGTTCTTTGTTATAACTCAATAAAAGAATATTTTTAGTCAAGAGCTCACAAAATGCTTGTAGTTCAAAGACAATAATCCATGTACGGAAATTCATATGAGATTTTTTCTTTAATGTGGTTAAGCGTGAGCGGAGAGAGTCAGTTTAAAAGAGAGGGAAAAAAGGAAGCAATGTTTTCGGTGTACTAAAAAAAGTCTATTTACCAGTAGGTAAGCCTATGCCATTTTTTGGATAGAGTTCAACTTCGGCCTATTTGCTATTTCATCGCCTGTTGAAAATAATTTATGGTTAAGACAAATCTAATCTAATTTGAATCAGACCTCACATTTGCCCTTACGGCATGCTAGAGGCAGCAGGAATTACATCTATCTCCTACATACAGGCTATGTCTAGAATCTAAAACAGTTTCTATAACCAAAAGTAACAGCTACTAACCCTATGTAAAACAAAACATCCCATGCATCTTAATCTATCCTAATAATCCATAATCACAATTTCCTATAATTTTCTTGCCTGCTTTCAGCAAGTTTTTGTGACTTTCTGGGTGTGTCAGACAGGTGTAAAGGCCAAGACCATAAGATATCCAGACAGCATAGAACAGCCATCAATCATTTGGGGCGCAGGCTTTAAAGAACAAACCAAGCATATGCCAAAGGTAGTTACAGTTTATACTGAAACCCACCCTTTGTCAGACAAGTTTCAGCTGCTTTTTGGGATGTGAGGATTCCGCTTGTCTGACTTGAGAGGGGGTGGCAACAAAAAACTCATTCACCCCACGTCTCAACCTACTAACAAGCGGAAGGAAATGTTGGCTGGATGATGATGATGATGATGATGTTTTTTAAAGTTTTCTCTTGTGTCTGCAGCGGTTTTGTCATTGGCTTTTGTTTGGCTTTGCCATTGTATCTTTGGGCGTGAAACGATTTCAAGTTGATTTGGCACCGAAATCAGTTTCTTTTTAACCACAAAGTGTCCCAATCAACTATGAGAAGAGAAAATTTATGCTTATCAATTAAAAGATTACACAAAAAGGCAAAGCTTTATTTTTAACCCTTTTCCAAATTTAATTAAGACCTTAAAAAACCGCAAAAAAAAAAAACAAACGAAAATAACACCAGTTACAAGTCTATTAAAAATATGCCCCAGCGAATGATTAATGGACTTTTTTTTTAGGAAGGACAAAAGTGAAACTCATGCAGGCAAATTACAAAAAAAAAAAGTTATAGAATTAAAGGACCCAAAAAAAGGAGAAAAATATAATGGTAGGACATTAGCCTGGTCACCTTTATAACAGCAACAACAAAAAGTGTTTAAAAATTTAGACGGGATAAGCGGGTGCCTCCAAAAAAAATGATGAGTTGGTGAATTGTGGTGGGTTAGAACTGTTGGGGAAAAGTGAGGGGAGGAGTTGTCGTTTTTAATTCAAGGCAAAAAGAAGGTAGATGATTAGGGAACATTTTGGCTTAAGCTAAGGTTAACCGATCGGTTTCCTAACGTTACTAGCTTCTCTTTCAGAAGCGGAATGAATCTTTATTTGAAATTGGTTCTCATTTTATAAATAGAAAAATATTCTAAATTATGCTTCAATTTAGAAATAACCTATTTATTAATTAATTTTGAATGAATGTTCCACTTTCCAACAATTATTGAAGTAATTTCAAAAGCACTTTCACCTCCATTGTCATACTTGTCTATATGTATATAGAATAGCTGCATCAATAACATGATTAATCAGTAAAATAAGCAAAGCAAAAAACCACAACAAACTTGCAGTTATGTCTCAATAAGGCAACAAAAGGCGGGAGGTGGGAGTACCCTCAATGATAAGGCACTTTTCCACAACAACACAAAAAAAAAAAAGAAAAGTAAATATAAAAAACCAACCGCAAACAACAATAGCCCGGTCTGATGAGCAACCAAACAACCACAAAAAAAGAGCATCAGCAGCGGCAGCAGCAGCGAGGAAAATTGAAAAACATTTATTAGAAGAGCTCAAGGAAGGGATAAGACACACATGCTAATGAAAATGAGGAGACTGGCAACGGAGCAAGGGAAAGAGAGGCTACTGGGCCATATTTATGAGGGTTAATAATCGAAGCGCGCGCGATTGCCCAGACAAGATAAACCGCCAGGGACCTGGGAATCCTCTTTCTTTGCTTGCGTGTGTGTGCGTTATCTTGACTCGGCAAAAAAAAAATAATTTTTCTCTTTTTTTTTTTGGTTGATGCGGGTGCCTTCTGTATTGATGCAGTCGAAGCGTTTCAATGTGGACTTATAATTTATTGATTATTAAAATATTTACCAGTTTCCATTTGTGTTGCGTAAGTCAAAGTTAATAAATTATAAAATGTAATCAATCATGGCACAGAAAACGCCTACAACTGGAATATCTTAAAAAGAAACTAATGTTTTATGGTAATTTAGGCTATGAGTAAGTTGTCGTTGTGTAGATTCAAAAAGAGCACACCGAGAAATTTTTAACATTTCCAAGACTACTTTTTGGATGGTACAAAACACGGACCATAGTTAAGTTCTAACTTAGGTTCTCATGAAATACAAGGAATATCATGATAAATGCCCTTAAAAGTATGCAAACTTTATTTCCTTGAATAATGTTATTATAAAAAGGATATTTGATAACACTAGTTTACAAAATAATAAAAATTTTGCGATCCCGAACGTTTGGTAGCAATTTCTTATGTAAGTCCCCGCGCTGAATCCAAAAATCCATATCACTATTTTTTTAGTGGGGCCGTTTTCGAGAAATCGCGGAAAAGCTAGTTTTTTGATTCTGAAAAAAGTACCCTTAGAAAAATGTGTATATCTTCAGTATCGGTTCATTCATTATGAAATGGTAATGCTTTCTTGGAAGGTAATTGAACGCCCTATCATTCATTCATAAACCACTTCTTAATCCGGTGCTTGACTTCGGCGTTATAAAGGCTTTTATCGGCAACTTTGCTTAAATTTTAATTTTTTCGGAAAATAGCTAGATTTTAAGTGCGATTTTCACCACGAAAAAAATTGTGTAAAATTTATTTTATTGCTGGTTACTAAAGATTTATCTATTAAAAAATACAACGCCACATAATTCATTCAAATCTGTTGAAAAATATAGAAGTTATTGGCATTTAAATAAAAAATTGAAGGTTTCAAGTTCATGCAAATTGACTTAGTTTGATGGTTTTTGTGTTCGTCGTAGAAGGCATAGCTAACATTCAAACAATTCTATTTAAGGGCTACTATGACCTGCCAAATTGATTTTGCACCTGGTTAAGATTTTTTTAGGGTTTTTTTCAAAATTCCCTATTTTCAAAGCTTTTTGATTTTTCTAACTTGGATTTCTATACTCTTTTTGCAAAAAAAAAAACTGTAGACTGTTAGTACCTTTAAGCATTATTAATCGATTTACCACGTTTGGAAACGATCAGAAAATCAATAGCCAAGTTATAAGCAAAAGAAATAACTTTCAGTAGCAGCGAAATCCCCTTTCGTTCAATTTACTTACGCCCGGCAGTGCCGATGGAACGTACTTCCCACAGTTCGTATGACACCACAGCTGCTAAAAGTAGAATTTCGCACTGTTCGTGTGCTGCCACAGTGGCGATAAGTAGAACTTCCCACAATTCATGTGGTGCAATTTGTAGTACTTCTCCCAGTCCGTCTGGCTTCAAAAAAACCAAGAGCTTTGTACTTGAATCAAATACAAACAGTGTCAATAGTACGGTAGGTTCAAATAAACTTGATACAAGTACAAATTCTTATTTCAAGTACCATTTTTTCAGTCCCGATACTTGATTTAAGACTGTTTCGAGAGATAAATTTAGTACATTTCGTACAATCTTAAAATCATTTTTGATCACGCTTTTAGGTTGTAATGGTCTTAAGTAAAATCCAATTTAAAATAAGTGAAAAATATTCTTAATTCAAAATATTTTGAGATGCCGTCGGCATTCGTCATCAGGGCTGTATAACTATAACACAAGAAACGAAAAACAAAATTTGTATATTTGATACAAATCAAAAAAGGTTTACATACAAAGAGCCACAGTGTCCAATTAGTCAGCTGCGGAGTTTGAAACTGAGTCTATTTTCCTATACAACACCTACTTGATATCTGCACAATTTTCTGTGTCCGTTTTGTAATTCAGTCTTATGTGTGTGGGTGTGTTAATTATGTGCAGCATTTCTAACGTGAACCGTTTGTTGTATTGTTGTTCCTATTGCGACGCACATTCTCACAAATCTAGTGAGTGCACAGATAAAAAAGATCAAATATCTGCCCTAACTGTAATAATATAAATTAAATATCAATTTTTCAGATCAAACTGATACTATTTCCACCTAAATTCGATTCGATACTTAAATTACCAGCATGATACTAGTACTACGTTTATACACACAAAATTTATTGTGAGTAATGCCCTTCAAAGTATGCTTTATGTCTTTTTATAATTATCAGTACGTAGACATTGTAGTCAGATATGGCAGAATCATACATAATCCACACCGAAAATTCACAAAAATTGTCGGACCAGTTAAAAAATATAAAAAATAATTTAGTTTTTAGCCTAAAAAGAATAAATATTATTCTCAATTAAGTATTTTCAGAGCTACTCCTTAGGCATTAATCACAATAAATTTTGTGTGTATAAACGTAGTATAGGTTAGGTTAGGTTGCAATTGATAGAATAGGAGAATCCTATTTCTTCACTCAGACTAATGCAAAGTATGATACAAATATCGTAATATTTTTTCTATTTGTCTCCCTCAGCACATGCAAGTGCAGCTTTTGGATTTTTGTTTCGTCTTGTCATTTTATATCAGACTGATGTCCCGATAGTCTAGTGTTTAATTTAGATTTCGTCGTGCCCAAGGTATACTAAACAAGGTAGGCTCACTTGCTCTCTCACAACTCCTTATATTTGTGTCAAAGAGAGCGAAATCGAGAGAGTAATATATTTCAATACAAAGCCTACTAGCTACTAAGTAAAACACAAAAAAATTCGTCGCGGAGATGCTTCGCTTACAACAGTTGTCATGGGCAAAAAGAAGGTTGCCAGTCGACACCGCTTCTTCAATTTGTCCTTTCCTTTACGCTCCAGATACTTGGTCAGCTGTTCGCTCTCTCTGATACATTTGGTTATTCGTCTCCTCTAACCACAGTGATTTCCTAACACTTTGATATTTTTGCACGTATAAGTATCTTTTGCACTATCGTTTAGCACCAGCAAATTTGAGAGGCAGCGCAAACGTTCTCTCTAATTCTAATTGCTCCATGGCTTACTGACTGAAATTTAACAAGTTGTCAAGAGAGCGAGAGAGTGAGTAGGCCTACCTTGTTTAGTATACCTTGAATAGTCGTTCCCATCGTCTATACCATAGCATCTAATCAAAAGTCTAATAAATTCTAAAATCAACCCCAAATCATTCATAAAACATAAAAAAGGTTATAAAATAGGCACAAAATGTTACTTGGCTTTAGCCCATTAAAATCTAAAGATATTCCCAATTTGTTCTTGAAAATAGGCCTCTAAATCAAATCAAATAGGGCTGGAAAAATCCTAAGAATATGAATTAACAAAAGACCATGATGGTTTTACTGTAAGTCAGAAATCTACCCTAACTCCATAACCAAAGTTCTAGAACCATGAGGGAATTTTAAGAACATATTCGATTTAAAATAATTCGCATTTTCCATAACATATTTTCTACTTGAATCAAGAAAGCGTTTTCTTAAATTTTTCGGTTTACTGTAAGTACAAATAGTTCCTGATTCGAAAACGTTTGTTCTCATTTTAATAATATTAACAGTGTTTTTTTCTGATAGTAAAATGTTTAGCACTTATTTCATATACCTCCAAGAACAAAACATTCTTGAGTGGTTTATTTATTGTTTAGTTACCTTGTGTGGGTTGTTTTGACCGTTGTGGATCATGAGAATAAAAACACTATTTTATTCCCATTTTTCTCCTACGCGTTTCGACGGTTGTAACGTTTTATTCAGGGAGACTGCATTTTATTTTTCACAAAAAAAAACATAAAAACGAAACAAAATCATTCAAATAAATTCTATCCCGAAAGATCTAAAACTCTGCCGTTTTTTTTCTGAGTGTATGTGCTGTGTGTGCACTATGCACACACTGTACACTGTACATAGTATGATTGGTAGACTAAGCACACACTCAGAACAAACATGTAAAGTTGAAGGTTCATTCACTTGTTTGGTTGTTACTCATCTTTGTCAGATCTGCCCTCTTGTTTTCTGAAGTCATAGATATGTTTAGGGATCTGCGGGCTTAAGTGCGCAAGTGTTATTTCTTTGCGAAATACTTAACAAAAATTGCTTCGAATGATTAATATGGTTTCCCGAATTGGTGATAAAACTCTAAGAAAAATCAAAAAATTAAAACTTTTATATGAAAACGAAATAGCCAGCATTTAGATACAAGTGGAATTACAGCGGATTTAGATAGTACTTTACTTAGTTCGTGTGGCGCCATATTTAAAAGTTATTAGTACCCGACAATAACCGATATTTCTACATCTCTTGTGGTTTTCTTTATATTGGTTTTTACCCTGCCATAAGCATTCTTTGGGCACTTCCATATCTATCTACAAATTACTTCTTGGTAAAAACTTAATTACACGTTAGTTCTATCCACGGCACTTCAGTGAAATCCAGATCCAGGAAAATTCTTACTAGTAGTTCACGGACTAGCACGGACTTCACGGACTTTCTTTAAAAGTTAAACCCTGTGAAATTTGTTTTACCTTTTCACTTAAGGAAATAATAAAATCCCTTTTCGTTCCCATGCTCCCTCATTTGTAGGCATTCCATTCTTTACAAGCATAAATTGTTCACTCATAATTTTCTTCTACCATAACAATCAAAATGATCCATTGAATGGCAAAAACCATATGCATTTCCCTCAACTGGGCACAAAAAACGCTTTCATCAAATTTAACTGCATTTTTATAGAGTTCCTACCCAATGTCTACAATCATAATCGTCTGGGAACAATTTGCATACAACTCACGTCGATGTAAAGTGTCAGGATCTTAGTGTCTTGGCGCTACTGCGTATACTTATGCACAGAAAAATGCAAATCCAAGAACTCAAATGATAAAGCAAAGTCCACAAACAAACAAAAAATAATCAACGAAAAACCGCAAACTGAGAAACTGACCAAATGGCTCAGACGAGGAGAGTTTTTGCTAAATGCAGTTTCGGTCCGAGATTAGCGCGAGTTGATTATTTACTTTGGCTTCAATTGTGCAATGCAAATAAACGTTGGGCATGGAGCTGGGAGCTGGGAGAGTTGGAGGTGGAGGTTGCCGCATTATTATGTTAATGGCAACGAAATGCAGTTGCAGTTTTGTGGAGTTGAAGCTGAACGTGTTGCCCATGCGGGTCGTAAATCTACCACAAAAAAAAAATAAGAGAAAAAAGAAAAGATAACTTCAACTGGGGGCCAAGCGATGCATGTTGATTATTTTATTGCAATTGACAAAATGCAATGCAAAAAACTGCTTTGCACAGCTGCGACTTGAATCTTTCGGCCAGCTGCCCGACCCGATTAATGTGGCAAATTAAATTGGTGAATTACTTGGCATTAATAAGTATGACTGGGATCATTTGAATTGGATTGAATTGGAAATGAAGATATGCTCTTCGGTCAACAGCAAATTCCAACTGAAATGATATGAAAAACACAAAATTCGGAGGTGTCACAGAAATCTCTTCCAACCAAATTCCAACCCAAAACCAATTCTCGGTGTCACAGAAATCTCTTTCGGTTGGTTTCAAATCTCTCGTGTTTTGTTAGGAGATTTAGCAAAATTCACCACCCAAACAATTTTGACAAGCAAAACTAATTTTGGAACTGTAAACAAAATTATTTTTCTGGATAGGTTGCATAAAATGAATAAATTATTTAATTAGTTTAAACATTGAAATTTGCGTTTCAATAATTATTAGGAAAAACAACCAAAGTCTTTCATGTTAATCTAAACCAACCACATCAGTGGCGCCGTTTAGCGATTGTGGCGCCATCTGGTTGGCAGCCAGCGCATTAAGGGCTGGAAAGTTATACCTCATGTTTGGCGCCAACAAATATTTAAATTTTTAATTTTATTTATGAAGAATATGAATTAAATTTGAACTATAATTTAAAAATGCATCATAAAACATTTATCACAATCAAAAAATTTCAGTTGAACATCAAATTAACCCATAACTAAAATTAGGGAAAATTTTTTTGCGAGAGATGCAGCCCTGTTTTTAGCGATGGAACTTTAATTGGAACAGTTTCTGTTCTAACTAGATTTTCAAATAAGAAAATAAAATCTCTTGAAGTTCTGGGACACCGACGGATTTTTCGAGCGATTTGCAAACCAACCGAGGTCAAAATCTCTAGAGATTTCTGTGACATGTCCAGCATAGCCGCATAGCAGCATAGCCGCTGGACTAGTATCCCCATAGACCTCATACAGTTCATCATTCTTTCAGATGCGAAATTCCTCGCCCACTTTCAAAGATCCATAAATCCTCCGAAGAATCTTTCGCTCGAAAGCGCCAATCGCCGCCTCATCCGCTGATGATATTGTCCATGCTTCTGCGCCGTATTGCAGGACTGGGATGATAAGCGACTTGTATAGCGCAATTTTCGTTCTTCGAGAGAGGGCACTGCTCTTGAACTCCTTGAACTGAGCCCGTAGTAGCATCGGTTTGCCAGAATAATTCTTCTTTAGATTTCCAGACTGAGGTTTTTGTCGCTGGTTATCATCGTTCCGAGGTAAACAAAATCCTCTACAACTTTAAAGATATATTCTTCCATTGTAACTGAGTGGTCCAAGCAGCTTAGACTTTTATGTGCTCGGCCTCGTTTACCACTAAGCCCATCAGTTCAGACTGCCTCTCACTCTCTGAAAACGACCTGCTTATCGCCCGTTCGTTTTTGCCGATAATGTCAAGATCATCTTCATTAAGGATGGTGCCCGATCTGTTGGCATTTGGGCAGTAGGTGATGTAGTAGTAGTAGTAGTCTTTATTATTATGAAATTTTCAGATTTTCATTGTAACATAAATTTGTGGCGACATGTTTAGAGATATACTAAAGGCTTGGTGTATAAACCGTCAGCCTGATCCTCATACCATCCTCATGCTAGTACTACACGGCTGCCAAGCTCGTCGCAAGATAACGCCGCATCGTTCCCAGCATAAAGATGGATTAAAGATCCCGCTCCAATTGTTTTTACTCTAATTAATACTATTTAGATTATTATAAATTATTATTATTATTACTATCATTTTTTATTTTTTCTTTTTTATATTTTTATAATTTTTAAAAATCCTCCGCTACAATTCTGTGCCGGTACCTTAATGCTGCAGCAACGTAAGAGGAGAGCAACGTCCAATTTGCTTCATTTAGTAGTTCCAAGATCACATCTCTTCCAAAAGCTGTTCCCACAAAGTACAATTGCCTCGTCTCTGCTAAAATGGGACAGTCTACAAGAAAGTGTATAATATCCTCACGCACCCCTCTCATATTACAAAGTGAGCGGCGGTTTCCATTCCTTATTTGAGGTATGAAAATTAAGTGTCAGGATCTCACCACGCGCCCATAAAAATTATTCTGATTTGATCGATTGTGTATTCATTGCTCCAAGTCGTAATTTAGTTCCTTTTCCTAGCAGGCGAACGGTGCTGCACTGGCCTCCTTATAAATTCGTCCCTGTAGCCTCACCCATCCTAAGAACAATTCGGTCTGACCACCGTGCCCATTCCATAGTGTCGTCCAAACGTAAAGGTACGGATAGCTTTTCCGCCAGGTTTTTCCACTCTTGAAAATGTTGTAATTGTTCTCGCAGTAAATACGAAGATACAATCTTTGGAAGTCGGTGATCGGGCATACGCATTACCTTTTGCATGTACTTGAAGTAGATGTCTGCTGTGTATACGTGAAGCGGCGAAAGTCCAGTATACAGATATATCATTCTGTTTGGCGTAGATTGAGGCAGGCGGAACAATCTTTGAATGAAATACCCTAAAAGACATTCTATTTCGTCGAAATGGTATAAACCCCACACTTGAGCGCCATAGGTCCTAATGGCGCAGATATACTCATCACAGCAGATTAAGAAGTCACACGATAAGGTATCACCCTGCCTAAAACCTCTTTT
>JAEIFU010001964.1:0-53671 GCA_018904235.1 Lordiphosa stackelbergi
CAATATAACAATTTAAACATGCAACAACGAACAATGGCGATAGTGGTGTGCGATGAGTCCCAGTCGAACCCCAGTTGAACCCAAAAGTTTTTATATTTCTTTGTTTTTCAGAAGTCTTAAATAAACAAAAACTGCTGAGGGCTTTTGAAGTGTATAAGAATGTCCTATGGAATATAGTGAAGTGAGGTATCTTTCATAGGGTGAATTCATCTCAAACATGATCCTGCTTTGGGATTAAATTGTGCTCGAGTTTTTTTTTTTTGCTTAATTTAGTCTTTTTTAAGATTACCCTGGAATAAATGTAATCTTTCTTTGGATTAAAACTCAATCTTTTTTCTGACCGGGCCAAGAATATGCGGGACTCTGTTTACCCTGTTTAAATTACGGATTAATTTTTTTGAGTGTAGACTTGTCTTACTTAAAAAGTTGAATACCAAAAAAAGATTATACAAAGATTTTTAATTTTACTACCAACTGTGAATGCAACAAAAATGTACTGAAATATTTCTCTTCACTATTGTGCACATAATATGACACATGTGCTTGAAAAATAAACTAATGTGACTACTTACTCATTTACGCTATGGTGTGGCTGAGCATATACGGGGGAGAGGAGGTGTCATGGAGAGACCAAAAAAGTTTACTTAGCAAATCCATGATTATGATGCTGAGCACTTATGAAAATATTGTTGCTAGTTGAAAAATACACGTATATGCATATGTGATGTGTGTGGATACGTATGTATATGTATAGTGTTAAGTAACTAGTTGCACAGAAGTATATTAGGGCAGCCATGTACCAAATCAGACTACATATTTGAGCATAATCGCAACTATTTTAAATAAACAGTCTCTTAGGAAACATTTGATTCTTACATTTGCCAATGTGCCTTATCTCAACAACGACTCCGTTAAAGTCCATTTTTTGATAGTAAGGACTAGTTTAAGCCTGACACCCTTAGTTTAAGTGGACTTTTATGTAGGTACTTACGTGTACTGAACACTATCATTAATAAATAATTAGAAAATGATTTCAGCACTGTTTCAGTTCTACCCATGAAAATGAAGCATAAGTTAAACTCCTAGCTCATATTATGTGTTATTAAAGTGGGAGCAAAATATGCCTAGACACGAAAGTATGTCTGCTTTATTATAATTGAATGCTCCTCTGCCAGACGACTAAAAATGACAGTTCTCATGCATATTGAATGTTGAAATACGTAAAAGTAGATGACTCAAGTCCAATTATGTAAAATCATTTCTGGACTGTAGCTCGTTCTGTCCAAGAGAACATAGGTGTAATTATTTCTGAAGTGGGCAACTTTTTTTTTCATAGTCTCCAAACATTTTAATTTTTTTTTTGACATCGCAGACACGATTTTTAATAGCTTTTTCAGAATTTTACCATTGTGGGATGCAGAGATATAGCGATTTTTTTTTTTTGTTAAAGTTACTTATTGCTAAATATTTGATGGGTCTAAAAATATATAAAAACTTTAAAAAAATATTATGTTTCCTTTACTTTGTGATAAAAATATTTGCGATGGTTAAACTGGTGGAAAAAAACCGTCGAAACTTAAAAAAAAAATTAAATCGCGATTAAATTGATATTCTTAGCTCTCTAAAAAAGGTTTCATGATGGGACAGCCATAACTTTCCGCGAAAATCACTTCCAAAAAATCAAATTTTACTGAAATCATAGTAGGCTATTAACAATAGTAATATAAAATTAAGCATTTTTATTGGCCATATTCTTTCTTTTTGGAAACACATCGAAGTCATCAGCGTAGGAATTTTTCTTAAACATGAGATGGTCATTGTTGATGGGAATGACGCCGTGGTATTTGTGAGTACCTGGTACCGTTTTCGCATGGTTCAAGCGCTCACTTTCATCATTTCAGCCTTAGAGCCAAAAAATATCTCAGTTTTCTCCATATTCTTTTTGGCCCAATCGAATAACGCATCTGGAGACAAAATTTGGTGAGCTGTGTTTGCGGCTTGAAGACTAGCCCGTGCTGCGTGTCTTTTTAATGTTCCTCCAATGCCGTCACAAGCGCCCTTTCCATGCGCCGTTCCAAAAAAATGCCACTCCCCGGGAATTCCAAAGTCATTGCGATGCTTAAGGAGATTCGCAAAATGATACCGGTTCTTGAAATGTTGAGCGGCCCCGTTGGTGAAATAAATTATTTTGCTAGGAGCGAACTTTTCTTTTATGTACTGCACAATTTTCGTGTGAATACATTAAAATGCAGTTGTATTATGCTGCAAATCATCCGATAGTATTACAATGGACCCATGACGTAACTCTGTTTGTTTCCTGTAGTAGTACACCACAGTAAGCAGAGTGCATTGATCGTTGTTCCAGTGGAAAGACTGTATCGGATTTTGGGCGACAAGCGCATAATTCTCAGCAAAGTCGCATTGTACTATAAGCTCGCCTTCATTCAAATTTTTATAATGTTAATACGCTGATGACTTCGACGTGTTTCAAAAAAGAAAGAATATGCCCAATAAAATGCTAAATTTTATTTAACTATTGTTAATAGCCTACTATGATTTCAGTAAAATTTGATTCTTTGGAAGTGAGTTTCGCGAAAAGTTATGGCTCTCCCATCATGAAACCTTTTTTAGAGAACTAAGAATATCAAGAGGATTAATCTAAATTTTTTTGAAAAATCTCAAAATGGCCGTTTTTTAGAAATCGCGATTAATTTTTTTTTTAAGTTTCGGTGGTTTTTTTCCACCAGTTCAACCATCGCAAATATTTTTATCACAAACTAAAGGAAACATAATATTTTTTGAAAGTTTTTATTTATTTTTAGACCCATCAAATATTTAGCAATAAGAAACTTTAACAAAAAAACAATCGCTATATCTCTGCATCCCACAATGGTAAAATTCTGAAAAAGCTACTAAAAATCGTGGAAAACTGCGGTTAAAGCCTGTCAAAAAAATTAAAATGTTTGGAGACTATGAAAAAAAAAGTTGCCCACTTCAGAAATAATTACCCATACTTAGATAATACTTCTGTAAGCGAAAACAACACTGTGCAACACTAAAAAGTTGATACGGTCGAGACCAAAAAATTCTGAAAGGGTATGATGGTAACACAA
Organism: Lordiphosa stackelbergi; assembly: GCA_018904235.1. Lineage (NCBI taxonomy): Eukaryota > Metazoa > Arthropoda > Insecta > Diptera > Drosophilidae > Lordiphosa > Lordiphosa stackelbergi. Next base: position 3,114 of record JAEIFU010001964.1, read on the forward strand.
AAACCTTCGCTGAGTTTGGTCTCGTTAGCTGCCGATTTCTTTTTTTTATAGCACTTTGAAGTTTTAAGCATATGATTGGGACTTGTAGCACCATATCTCGTAAACTATTTGGAATTTCGCTTTGAAGACTTAAATGAAGTTGTTGCTCTTGACTTGGTTTACAAAACAATTCTAAGTAACAAGTCAAAATAGTCACATCTTTAAACTCAAAATTGTGTTTTGTAATGTTTATTAACTTTTTCTTGAAAACTTTAACGATTTTGACTAAGCAATGAGGGACGAAAAAGTAGCTTAGACTAAAATAAACAATCGGTTGGAACATACTAGGTTCATTCGATTGGTCCTTCATATAGTTAAGGGCCCTAAAGTATGTATAATTTCAACCAAAAGTCGAAAAATTACAGTTTTTGGTAGAAATTGGCTGACATAATCGAAAATTTCGATTGTTTTGTATTAAATCAATAAAATTGTGAAGAAATATAAGTAAAGAAATTTAATTTTTTCTTTTTTTATAATTTAAATGAATTGTTCGTACTAACGGGTTGTTTATTTTGGTCTTAGCAAGAACTTTTACCTATATTACTTGACCAAATTTGTAACGGGTATCAGGAAAAAGTTGAAAAACTGGAAAAAAGTTGTGAAAACTTGGTTTTTTTGGACATCTTTTGTAATTTTAAGTACGAAGATATAATTTTTTTGATTTGCTACAAAGAAATGTTTAGTAGGCCAAGCCAAGAGCAAAAACTTTGCTAAAGATATAAAAGCAAAATTCAAAATAGTTTACGAGATATGCGCCAGTGTTCTACAAACCTCTAACAACCCAAAAGCAATTGTCGGTGTTCCTGAAACCTCTTTTGGTTGTTTTCAAATGTTGCAAGTTTTGTGGCGACACTTGGCCTATGTTTTGCTAATAAAGAAATTTGAGTTAAATAGAATAATCAGGAACACAACTTGAATGCTGAACTGATCGCATTGCATTAATATTATTTAAGATTTGATTAAAACCCATCATATAAAATAAAAATTAATTTTAAAATATTGTCAACCAAAACAATGCAAAAGTCAGACAACTTCTTCCAATTATGACAATACGATTTTCGGAGTTTTAATTTTCTTTTCAAAACAAAAAGTTTATACTCTTAAACGAAGTATAAATTAAACTAGATAATGTAGACGAATGAGCAGCTTAATAAAATAAGATTTAATAGTTTAATTCAATAAAGTGTCGAAAAAACCTATCGATAAATTATTTCGGCAAGAATTTCAAACAACGAAATGGAAGACAAGTTGTCAGAGGAGTATCTTTTAACTTCACTTTTGACATTTATTTTGATCTTTAAAAATTTTAGTATGATTTTATGGTGGAATCATTGAACTCCGGAGAAAGAGACAGAAATGCCATATAAAACAGCAGTTGCATATTGCGGCAGAAAAAAAACTTACACTTTATCAAAAATCAAAAGATGATTGCATCATTTCAAAAACTGTTGTTACGATTTTGTTTCTCTCGTCAACGGCCTTCTCCAAGCAATATACAAAGCAATTAATGCAGCCGCGGGCATTTTTGAATTTATTTTTGTGCACTCCACTGACAGCAACAGAGTTGTCACCAGTCAGAGTTTATTTTAATTCTTAACCCGATAAAATTGAGTATTATTGGCTTAAAAATTATTTATTAGTTTGGAACTCAGTGCATACCAAAAACGCTTTCAGCATTTGGTTTAGAAACTTCAAAAATAATGTGTATCCTACAATTATTCAAATTATTTTGAAGCCAACAACACTGCCGTGGCAGCCACGACGCAATTACTTCCAGTCAGCTGTTTTTTGCCAGCGACTCCGAAGCTAACTCCGAAAAATGAAATCTCTAACATTTGTGGAACACCGACATTTGGATTGGTTGTTTTCAAAAACAACTGACCCCTAAATCTCTAGAGATTTCTGGAACACAACGGATGGAGTCGGTAATCCTACTCTGAAGCTGAAAAGTCCAAAGGTCAATAAAAAGAAAACGGCAGCTAATCAGACCAAACCCAGGGAGGGGTTTTCTACTACCATCACATCCTTTCAGAATTTTTTGGTCCCGATTGTATAAACTTTTTTGAGTTCAAAAATGTGTCACAGTGCAATAAGAGCTTGATTGTATCGCACTTGTTAAGCAATCAGTTCAGAAGAACATGGGTGATTTTTATTCGATTGAAATGATCGTCTTGAGCATACAAACCAAAGTCAACGATTGGGTGTAGCCGAAAATCGAGTTTGTTTCATTCGAGAGTATTGTTTTGAACTCTCTGCTTATTCTCTCGGGCAATTCACTCGACACTTGCCCAAGTCATGCATCACTGAGTGTCAAAGAAAGACAGTCGCGTTTTTCTGTATTTTCCATTTGGCCGGCCCTGACCAGAGAACGGCTTCGTTCGATTGCAGTTCGCTCATACACTAAACAAAATCCAAATAAAAAGGCGGGTGTTTTGTTCGTTAGGCTCTACGACGATTGATTAGAGTGAGTGAGAATCACCTCGTATGAATAAACTCTTGCGAAAGCTGAGGTGGCCCTGCTGACAGATATGAAAAAGAAAAACACAAAGGCCGATAAACTCTGAGTTTCGTTCGATCGAACACATAAACTTTCGACCAAAAAACTCTAGCTCAACCGCTCGATGCGTTTGCCGGTATGAGCTAAATATATTCAACGCTGAGATTTGTTGAGTTAGATTAAAGAAGACTTAAGTTTGACTCGATTGAGATGATGAAAAGAAGAAGGAAGCAGAAGGCTCTGAATGCCATTTCGAAAGAGGACTTTACAAAGGGACTTGATTATTAAAAAATCGTTGGCATAAGTGCAGCTGAAGAGGATGAAACAGATCTAGATAAATAAATAATGAATTTAAAAAAATAAGAAAATTTTCCTTTTAATTTGTAATTCCTTTTTGTTGAAAAATTTTAAATCAAGTGTCATGCTTTTGATTTAAGAATGGCAGATGTATATTTTTATAAAAGTCAAGCTCTTAATTCAATAATTCTGATTCGTAATATGAAACTTTTAGCTCTAATCTCATATTATAAAACTCTAGGATCATGGAATTCGGGAACAAAAACTCTTATTTGAATCAATAATTAGCTTTCAAAGCTGTTTAAATAAAGTTTTTATCCTATTAAAGCTAACTAAATTTATTTAACAAACAGAACTGTGCAGGAAATCAGCGCGACTTTTTCAAGCAGTAGAACGTACTTTGGTGCAACGCCTTTCACTTTGCTCCGATTCCAAGGTACTCATTCTTAGTACAAACGAGCGTTTCAAATAATACAATTACTTTTGTACTGCGAGCGGAGGAGTGTGTGCTTGTCGACCGGCCGCAGTGTTGGAGGCGGAGACTGCACTTTGGTGCATTCAATGCTCTGTGGCAGGAAGAGAGTAAATTATGCATGCAGTTTCAAGTGCAATAAAACAGAATTTAATGGGAATTTAATGTCGAAAACATTATCAGGCTCAGGCTCAGGCTCAGGCACTGGCTAAAGTGTGGATTCGACAAACATCGCACGCACACGCATATACAAATACGCGGACAGCGCATGGCGTATGTGGGCGAGGGTGGGAGTGGGAGGGTGAGAGTGAGTGCGTGGTCCTCAGACAATAGCCGAATCAGCCAATTTTTTGCCTTTCCACGCAGGATACTAAGCGGCGACCACAAACAGCGGACACATCAAGTGCCGTGCAACCAACTGGCGAGCTTAAGCTCTGCGTTCCCCGCCTGCTTCTCTGTGCCCGTTGCTAAATTAGTGACAATGACAGTGGAAAGCATCAGGAAATGCACAAAATTCGGGGAATGCACGCTCGTGGTCGGTGTTTGCCACCCGGAGTGGTCCCGTTTCCATTCCCACTGCGTATGCATCAAGCACACTTGAAGGTTTAATTCTTATCGCCCATTGTCCATGCAGACCCCATAAATAGCGGAAGCCAGGCAAGCTGGGGGCGGCTGCTGGATTCGTCGTCATTTGCGCAAATGTGCATCATCAGACCACATTCGAGCCGCTCCGACTAGGCAGGACTTGAAATGCAACAAAATTCGTTCCAGTGCAAATCCACACTTGGCAGCGCCTCTGCCTCTGCGTCACCAGGGCGCTTTGTCCATTCCACGTCCACCGGCGACTGCAGTTGGCTTTGCATTGACAATGCAACGGCAGCCACTTTGGCATTCTCAATTGAATGCATTTATGCAAATTCATAGCCAACTTCATCACAGAAACATGGCAACCGCTTCTGCAGCTACACCCAAACATCCATGCATAAGTGCACTCCAGCTAGAGCCGCGGGTGCAGGCCAGGACAATGATATTGGCTCCGCACGGGAAATCGGAATTGAACCGCCACTGCCAGTTTGTGCGGCATTGGCTTTACGTGCACAATTGTATTGGGGAATTCTCCGCTTATTAATATCCCACGGATGTGTGCGTACGCCGCATATTTGAACGTTGGTAAGTATATTCTCTTACATGCATATGGGCAAAAAAGCGCATGTGTGTGTGTGTCCGACCGGCGTGGCACCACCTGGTGCCAGTGACTATCTGTGTGACCACTGGGCAAAACAAACGATTGAATAAATAAATGAAAAATCAAATATCACGTCTTGGTCATGACGGTACGCAGCATGCTGGCGGCTTTCGAGGAGATCGAACCGTTAAAAACTATGAAAAATTCCACTCGAATTTGCCAAAACCAATTCAAGCACAATGCACCCATTCTGCGGGGGGAAGGGGAACCCCAGAGGTTGCTGGAAGGTGTTTGGTCTCACAATTTCAGACAAAATAAAACTTTTATGTGTGTGTTTATATACAATTTGATGTGGTGTGGGGTTTTATCCATAAATTTGTTTACACTCGTACTTAGAATCTATTATATGTATGCGTTATTTTATTTCTTGTATCGGAAGACATTTCTGCATTGCATTTCTCAATATGTTATTTCTGTACATTACCTAAGTGGAGCTAATAAGCTCAATTGTATTATATAAATAGTACAAGGTATTATTGTTAGCGTAAATTGTCTCCATTTTCATAGTTATTGTTCCGTAATTAGCTTAAATATGTCATTGGCTTGTTCGTTGAAGTTGAATTTCAATAAATAGTAATATACAATATGTGTTACAATTATATGTGATCCAATATCGAAGTTTTATAGACTATACACTCGCAACAAAGTCCTTGGAATATAAAATGCACCTAAGAGCATGGGAAATTGATGAACTGACTTTGATATTCGCAGATCATATTTATTGAGAATTTATTTTGTTCCATTTGCCACCAACGCATTATTGTGTATATTTTTTGAAACTAAAGAACCGGAGTTTTGCACTCCGCACTCCATGCTATACATTGGTCGAATCTCCCCGGATACTAAATTGGTTAAGTAGCCACAATTACCCTCTGCTTTCAAATAATTATACAAAGTTTAATACAAATCGAATCTCTTTAAATTAATCAATTTCTTAAGTTCGAATTTCAAGTACAAACAGACAACACTAAGCCAGTTAAGTATGCAACTTAAACATGTATCTTTTCTGGCGCAAACCTGAAATTTGCTAATTGGCCAAACTAGTCTTTTTAAGAATACTGAACCAAATAAGCAACAGAAAATTGTTCGGAACGGTTTATTTCATCGACCAAGTCAATTTATAACAATCTTTCGAAATAGTTTAAGGTGCATTTTCTGAATGAAGAGGGCGGTTTATACGTTTTTTGAATATTCAGTCATATCTCATTTGAAGGTCTTAGATTTGAATTGACAGTTTTTAAATCAAATTCGAATCGAAACCTGTAAAAAATGTATGTATTACCTTACACTAATTTATTATTCAAAATATATGAAGATTCTAAAGATTCTGACGCAGCAAACTTTCCTTTGCTGTTATCTTGACTATTGTACTTCCATACTTTACCAATCCATGATAAAAACTGCGGCAATAAGCTTCATCCAACTGCCACATGTGTTCAAGTCTAAGGAGCTTATGTCCCATACATATCAAACCTCGATATCTCACCTTGTCTGAAATCTCTTAGTTTATACGTTACGGACAGACCTCCTGGACATGCTGAACTAGAATTTATATAGGGGAGAATGGGGGGTTCTGAGCTACTGAGGGTTGTGAGCCACTCAAATATTCTCTCTTCTTATTACCTAACTTTTGGCAAGCAACCTATCAGTCAACACGTTCTTTAAGTTTGTGCAACAGAACTTGATTTTTTTTTCATTTTTGAATTGTGAATATTAATCAAAATTTGTTTCGTAATGCCAAAAGTAAGTATGAAGGAAATATCTTTGGCCAATTGCCTTTTTGATAGAAATATGAATTTAAAAAAAAAATGATATTTTGGCTAATGACGTCAACTAAAAATAAGTGAGCGGTTGTGAGCCACTTTGCCAAAAAGTCGGTTTTGACTTGGAAAGAGAATATTGCAATGATGCGCACCAAAAAAGAAGAAAAACGCTCCAAAGATGCAAAAAAACATTTAAAAAGGCAAACAAAAGAACAGCCACCAGCAAAAAGTGCTCGTATATAAAAGAAAACAAGCCCTCTGCCGTCAATCTATATTCACTTTTCATTAATATTTCTTAATTCAGAATATGAGAAAAATTTTACATTTTTCCTTTTAATAAAGAATAACTGCTTTAAAACACGAATTCTAAACATTTAAATGGGTGGCTCACAACCTCCCACAAATTTTCGAAATGTCAAAAAATAGATTTTTTTTTCAACATGAAATGAAAAAACCCCAAAAAATCGATTTTTAAAACTAATGATGAGGAAAGTTTTTTGCATTTTTTAACTAAAATACAAAATTTACAGAACGAAAAAATTTAGATTTTTGGCAAAGATATGTTCGAAAAACAAAACTATGATCACAACCCCCCACTCCCCCCAACTTTATAGAATCGGAAATGATTCCGTCTCCCTCGGGGGTGCCACAGAAACCTCTTCTAACCAAATTCCAACCGAATTCCCATTCTTAGGTGTTGCGGAAATTTCTTTTGGTTGTTTTGATTGGTTGTCCCCATAATTTGTTGGGAGATTTAGCAAAGCTCTTTTTTCAGTAGCTCCCTCTGTTGATGGTGGCGCCATCTACTTGACAGGCAGCGGATTAAGGGCTGCAAGTTGTACCTTATGTTTGGCGCCAACAAATTTTTAAAATATATTATATTTATGGAGAATATGGCTTAAATTTAAATTCTTATTTAAAAAATGCATTATAAAACATTTCAGTTAGACATCAAATTAACCCATAACTAAAAAAGGGGAAATTTTTTGGCGAGAGATTCAGCCCCGTTTTTAGAGATGGAACTTTAGTTGGAACATCTGGTGTTCTAACTAGATTTTCTAATAAGAAAATAAAATCTCTCGAAGTTCTGTGGCACCCCCGCCTGTGTGCAAACGAAAAAGCTTTTCGTTTTGAAAAGTAATGCTTCTTAGTCGGTGGAATGAAAAGTAATTGCCAAATTACGCAATCTTTCAGTTGCTAGATGTTCATAAAGTGAATTTTCCTTAATTCTGTATTCAATTTAGAAATTGTTAGTGAAGTTTAATTTGCATTCTAGTCTATAATGGATTTATAAAGAATTTTTTGTTAAATTTGTCCAGATTTTAGCTGAGCAAACGAAAACGAAGAGTGAAACCTAAAAGTCAGCCTCTCTCATTTCCGACTGTTCCATTCTCGATCGTTTCGCTTGGATTTCTGATTTCTCTCTTGTGTATCAAGTGCTATTCTCGCTTGTTCCAGTGGTTTGCAAAAAGTAAATCGAAAGCAATTTCATTCGAAATTGAGAACCCAAAAACGAAACCGAAGCGGAATTGCGTTCGATTTACTTTTCAAAAAGTTGTGGAACATGCCTGAAAGCGTCTTTATTATAGAAAGTTAAATGATAATACATACTATGATATTACCCATTAGGACATCCGAAGTAACGAGAAGTTTCATACAAAAATTGAGCGAAGAAGAAGCAGAAGTTACGATTTCGCCACTTAAACTTTTTGTGCATTGAGAATACACCATGTCAAGTCACTCTGCTTCTAATTAAAACAAGTGAGAAAGTCGGTCAAGCCCGACTATAATATACTCTGTACCTAAAGTAGGAGCTGAATGCAGTGCTGCTGCTGCGCTCATCTCTAAGTTTCTCTCTCTATCTCTCCTTCTCTCCTCTCTCTCTCTCTCTCTTTCTCTCATCTCATCTAACATTGTGCGGCGTTGGTTGTGAAAGGGTGGGAGGGGGGTGGAGGGGGTGATTCACTTATTTGCTTACAACTTGAGAACCGCTCATCCGATCTTTATCATTTCTTCGGCAAGTCGATACATATTACTAATGACTAACTATCTCTATGTACAAAAATTTGGGATGGGAGGGCGGGGCGGGAGGGGGCGTGGCAAAAATTGAAAATAAACTTGATCTACATGTAAGTATAAGAAGCATTTGTCCCATACATGCCAAACCTCTTACCATCTCTGAGATCTGTTTGTTCATACGGACGAACGGACAGGCGGACGGACAGACAGGCAAACTTGGCATCAAAACCAGTGAAACTTAAAATACCACAAACTTAAAATTTTTGGTGTAATTTTATCTTAAGTCTGGTTACGCTACTCTTACGTTGCACGGTGTGGAAACATATGACGAAGTTAGCTAAATTACGTACTTTGGATGTCCGTATAGGCCTGTAAACTGAACCTATAAATGGTTGCAAATAGCTACACATATGGCCTCATTAGCAAAACTTATTTTATTTCATGTTACTGTTTTGAAAATTGCACTTCTACCCCGACTTGTTCAATCTACTAGAAATCATAAGACTTCAGCTGATCAGATTTATAGTACGCACATCAGGATTAAAAGTTGGTCCAAATGTATCCAACTGGCATTGGGAAGTATTTGCCACTCAATCGTTTGGATCTTAAGAGCATAGCCGGTAAGGAAAGTTTAGAGCGTGAGTTTTTCCGTATAATATGCAAATTTTGTTTAATATTGGCTGCACACCTTTTCTGTTTACTATTCTGGTAATACTCGAATATTTTTCAGGCTGTTAGTAAAATGCTTACTAATTCGAACAGAAATGAGAATTTTCAATTTCTTTGCAAATCTAAACACCAATCTCAAATAGAAATCGGCTGATGAAATTCGTCAAAAATTTGAAAATTTTCATTTTCGCGCATCGCATACAGCGAACAGCAGAATGCAGTTCCGTTTCTGTTGCAAAAAATTTATTGGTAATCCACCTACAATTGGTGGCTGAACGAATTGATTTTTGCTAACCCCATTTATTCTATTGAATTATGACCAGAAGTTGTGTTTAATCAGTTTTATTTAAAGTGGGGCTTGAATTTATCTAACCCTTCATGTGCATAAAGAATCATAAATGTTTGTGGTCGTGTGCATGCGCATGCATTTATTGTACAATTTTTTTTCTTCTGCATGCAATCGCCCAATGCCATTGATTGCATTTACCACTGCATAATACCTCAAAGTTACGGACCGCGTATTTTGTGATTTATTGTTTTAAGAGTATTGTTTTTCCAAATAGTATAATTTTAACGCTTTACGCTTTATTTTCTCTTAATTGATTCAATTGCAAATATAGTTACGGTTAGATAAATGGTATTTATATATTCGCTGCAAGTGCAGACTATTTGATTTATTTACATACCTCAATGCTGAAGCAGTTGAATAAACTGACAACAACAAACTGCGATTTTGCCAATGCGATAACCGATAAGAGGTTTTGTCTTGTACAATTTTGAAATGAAACTAAACAAATACTAACAGTGATATTTGTCGAGAACATTTAATCAAACCAGTCTCAAAATTAAGTGAAACTTGAAAAATAGAGTGGGGATGATTAATAATGCTGCATTGATATGTAATGTAAAATTGGCTATGCAGCCCTCAAAGGGCCAAACCAAGCTTCTCTCAAACACAAGAGAAAGGGACCTACAGTTTAACGCCGAATCCGAACGGCCAATTTTGAGAATTTGCTTTTTCATGGCTAGATTACTTCACAGCTGGCGCCAGCTAGCTGGTGAAGGTGACCGGGTGTGTAAAAGCTATTTTCTAAGAAAAGAAAACAACTTTTTTTATTTGATGTTCTGATGCGGGATCGAACCCACGACCTCCTGCCCAACAGTCCAGCACACTGAACCATGCTGCATTGATATGTTATATAAAATTGGCTTTACAGCCCCAAAGGGCCAAACCAAGCATGTCTCAATCTCTTTTTCGCACAGGAGAAAGCGTCCTTCATTTCAAAGCCGAATCCGAACTTCAAAGTTTGAGAAGTATTTTGCATGGCTAGTTACTTCACAGCTGTCGCCAATAACTAACCTCTACGCCACACCGGGCCCACATTATCCTTGCATTGATATGTGTTCTAGCGCAAATAGCTCATAAGTCCATGCATAAATAAATTATGCCTAGTGAGGCCTCCGTAAATCCTAGAGTGCCAAAAATTCATTATATTCATTGTTCCACTATATTTTGGAAACAAGAGCTGATGGAACAAAAACAATGATGCAGTTTTGTGCGGTGACATATTAAAAATGAAGTTAAAAATGGAATTAATAATATTTTATGATATATTTGGCTACCCGGGACCGAAATTAAAGTTTGATATTACGTTAAAAATTATTGTTATTAAGAGGCTTCATATTTGAATGGTCCTGTTTTTATTTATTTTTTTTTTAGTTATCGTAATTTAAAAAAAATGTTATTTTTTATTTGTTTTTTTTCTATAAAGTATTATTTAAAACATGATAACAGTTTTCTTTGTATTTAATTAAAAACGGGACGATTTTTAAAATCGCAACATTACACAACACCAAATACGTGTCCCTGATTGGAATATTGATTTCATGACATAAAAATTGTTTTTTAAAATTATTTCCTCCCCCTTTTATAGTGTTTCCACTACAAACAAGTCCACAGCCATTATAGAGTGACTACGTTTTTGGGAGCTATTACCCGAACATCTTGTACAATAAACCGGTCGAATTCTGGGCTTTGTTGCCCTATAACACACCATTATACGACATTTCAAAATTTACGACTGCCGTTGACATGGTTATCCCGTTGCCTCAGCCTTCAGCCAAAAAATTGTTAGTTATAACCGTTGTGTAGGCTGACAAGTAAGCCGAACGGGTACTTCCGTTTGCCGCATTGTTTTAGCAATTTTAGCAAACAGGAGCGCAGAACCAATGCCGAAAACCATTTTACAATTTTGTACCATAATTTGTCCTAAGACAAACCTAATTTCGCTTTGTCACTTTTCACCGTTTTTTTTATTTGTTCTGTTGTATTTATTTTATTTATAGTTTTTATCTTATACTTTTCTTTTTTTATGCCCTTTGTATACCAACACTATAAAACTCTTTTTTTTTTTATATATTTTTTTAAATTTAGAAATAACGTTTTTCTTAATTTTTATCATAAAAGTTATAAAGTTACGGTCCCTGGGCTTAACACAAAATTATGTTGGAAACCTACAATCAGTATACCTTCAATCCGACAATCTGAGTGAATGCACAGTGTGGGTAATGTATGACGCTGCCTATGCAATCTCTGCTAACAATGTCAAAGATTGCATACTTTGAAGGGCATTAATCACAATAAATTTTGTGTGTGTAAGCGTCCCCGTGAAGTTGAATTGTAAAAAGACCATTTTCACTATTTATCGCTGTCAGCACTAGTTATCGATCCACCAAGTTTGGTAACAGTTGGAAAATTAAGATTTAAGAATAAAGCTAATGAAGTTAGATGTCAAGATGTACTTAAACAGAGGAAGAACGTGACAACTGCTAGCAAGACAAGGTTGTCTATGGCAGGTACAGGTTATGTTAGAGTCGGTCTTCGCCGACCCTTCAATTTGTATTAAATTTTTGTTATTGTAGAGCTTTGGTTTATATAAATAAATCAAAACCAATTTCCAATTAGCAAACCCTATTACATTGTCTTCACAATTAGGTTCGAAGTGTATTTGAAATTGCGTTGCCATTTGATTCCCTATCAAATTGACGCAGGTTATTTGAATTATCAGGAGTCGTTGCGAGTGCAAGTTATTTAAATACTCTTGGATATCAGTTCATTAAATTTTATATATGTACGAGTACTTTGTGTTTATGTTCTTTGTAAATTGTGGTTGTGTATAGATTTGTGTGTCCATTTACTGATTCTCATTGTTGGTTAGTGTCGATGAACTATTAGCTTAGTTCGAAACTTAAGTAACAGGCTTATACATACATGCAGTCTGCCTCGCCTCGTTAGTAAGACAAAAGGAAACGCTGGCAGACGCCTCAATTGACAACTACCATAGCTGGAGCCAACCTATCGGCCCAGCTACTCCGACCAGCAGCGTTAGAAACAGAACGAAGTGTAAGCCAGCAAGGGCATCGGCGGTTTATGAGCAGCTGCAGAGCTGACACCTCTCTTGGTCACTCGGTGTCCCCGTCCAACTAGTGGCGCAGCATGGCGTGGATTTTGTTGCAAGCATAATTTTAAATAAGCTTATACGTATACATAGACAATACGCAAAAAAAAGCCATCCGGGCATTTGTCGTTATCGTGGCGCTGGCAAGCAGCTGCGACCCCGCATTTGCGAAAATCCAGGGTGACCGGGGTGATGGGACCACTCCAGGCGACTTATATGTCTTTTCGTACCCGTTGCGTGTCGGTAGTTGTGTGTGCACTGAAAGAACATAAAACAAATTAAATATTGTAATTTAAGCAATGAATAAAGGCATTGATGTTAATGTTGGTTCTTAAATCAGCAGCTTGATACAATTCAAAGAATCTATTCTAGCTATTTCACCAAATTGAAGGCAAGGGCATGGCTGCCAATATTGCCCCTGTGTTAATGGTTAGCTGGCTACGCTTTTCATTCATTCTAGTCCAAAAAGCTCCTCAAAAAAGTGAACTAAAAATGCAGTTCTTACCTTATCTTTCGAGATACTTATGGTAAAGCCAACAAAAATTATTTACATTAACTCATTAATAGTTTATGGCAAGTTGGTCAACGTCTCGTTTTTAATTGAATTTTGAAAATCACAGAGATCGAGGTTTTTCTTTATACTCTGTACCAAAGAGTCAGTGGCGTACGCAGGATTTTTTCAGGGTGTGTTGGGGGGGTGGGGGGAGGGTGTACATTTCAATGGCGGAAATGTACAAAGGCGCTCACTTTTGTTATTGTTGTGGTGGATGGTATTACAATTTTGGAGTTACTCTATAGAACTAACGGCACTTCATTTCCATTTTATGTAAAATGAAAAGAAAGAAAAAAATGTCTTATTTCTTATAAAAATGAAACAGGACCCCAAAAATTGCTGTCGGTCTTACTTATTTCTTCTTTGAGGACTTATTTCATTGTAAAGGATTAGAAATAGTGTCTTGAAAAGGAAATAGCGCTTCAAAAGGATTTGAAATTGTTGGGGCCTTATTTTATTTTGCGTCATTTCGGGCAGCGATCAATTAATAATCATTAAAAAGTTTTTTTTTTTTCTTTTAAATTGTGACGTAGAGCAAATTTTTAATGATTCCCGACCCTTTAAAGTACATATATTCTTGATATATATTTAGCTCTGTCTGTCTATAAGACAGAGATATCAGAGGACATATATACATTCTTTTCATTTTTTAGTTATTTTCTTTTGCAACACTGGTTTAAACAGCTCACTGCACGTTTCCTGTTTGTTTCACTGTCAAACATCTTCAGTTTGGCTAAAATTTAACCATGAATCGTCTCAATAAACGAACAACGCTTTGCAAATTATTGAATTTTATTATCAAAATGCGTGCTCTGTTAAGAAAGTTCATCGCGCGCTTCTTCATTTATTTTATGGTCAGTTTAATCGACCCACGGAAGGTATTCGGGCTATTGTGACTAAATTTCTGCCACAAATACATTGTTGGACATTAATCCACCAACACGCTTACGTAGAGTGCGAACTGAAGAAAATATCGCAAATGTATCGGCCAGTGTTGATGATGACATTGTGTTCAGCGACGAAGCTCATTTTTGGCTCGGGTACGTAAATAACAAATTTCGTTTTATGAATATAGCCAAAGCATTGCAAGAGCTACCAATGCATCCAGAAAAAGTCACAGTTTGGTGCGGTTTATGGGCTGGTGGCATCATTGGACCGTACTTCAAAGATGATGCGAGTCGTAACGTAACTGTGAATGGTGAGCGCCACCGAAGATGATATCCAACTTTTTTTGCAAATGACTATGACATGTGGTTTTAACAAGACGGTGCCACATGCACAGCACGCGCAACAATGGACTTATTGAGAGGCGAGTTCGGTGAACATTTTATTTCACGTTCGGGACCGGTCAATTGGCCGCCTAGATCGTGCGATTTAACGCCTTTAGACTATTTTTTGTGGGGCTATGTTAAAGCTCATTTCTATACAGACAAGCCCGCTTCAATTGACGCATTGGAAGATAACATTGAAGCATTTATTCATGAGATGCCAAAATTGAACTAAGCGGATGGACCATTTGATGCGCAGTCACGGTCAACATTTGCATGAAATAATCTTAAAACATTAAATTATATGGAGCGCACTATCGATTCAAATAAAGATTTCATGCATTTTTACTGGAAAAGTGTATTATAGTTTTCCAGAAGTTTGCAACTTATAGCTCCTTAAAAGTCTTTACTTCCAGGCAAATCAAGTTAATTTTAAATTTTTGCCACGCCTCCTCCCCTCCCTGCAATTTGAAACGACACATCTCCCATAGTATTGTAGATAGATGGTTGGAACCTTCTACGCACTAACTAACTATTTAGTAATCAGTATTGTTTATCGATTTGCCGAAGAAATGTAAAGATCGGAATAACGTACTCGAGTTATAAGAAAAACAAAAATTATGAGGGGCTATCACTGGGCTCTTCACACACGTTTTGGCCACTTTTATGGCTTCTAACTTTAATTTGATCAGAAATATACTCTTTTGTGTTATAGTCGGGCCTTAACCGATTTTTTATACGCGAAAAGTGTATTATAATTTTGCCCAGAAGTTTGCAACGCATAGAAGGAATCATCTCCGACCACATAAAGTATATATATTCTTGATCAGCATGACGAGCTGAGTCGATTAAGCTTTGTCCGTCCGTCTGTCCTGTCGTCTGTCCGTCTACTGTCCGTCTGTCTGCTTTTACGCGAACTAGTCCCTCAGTTTTGGAGCTATCGAGCTGAAACTTTGCACAGAGTCTTCTTTTTACTGCACGCTGCTAATATGTCGGAACCGACCGGATCGGATGACTACTTCTTGTAGCTGCCATACAAATGTTCGTTCAGAAAATGGGTTTTAGTAAGAAAAACTGTTTTGCTCTCAATATTACCGCTCTCAAACACGGTCAGGGTAATATGTAATGTTTTTAAGCTGATCTGCGAAGTTTGGTCGAAGTCGCTAACCGTTGAGCCAAGCTATTTCATGTATCAAAACTTCGGTTAAGACGAAGTTAGCTTTGCCTTTCTCGTTTTTTCATGTTTTATTCTTTGTTAACACTACGAAATTTAGCAAAATATTGCAAATTTCGCTTGTCCCAATTCTAATCCGGCAACACTGGTCCAAAATGCTATTAGAAAATATTACAAAAATTTAAAGTTAAACGGAGACATAAAATGAGGGGGAGAAAATGGAATGGGTTAAAAAATTAAAAATGGTTTTTAAATTAAAGCCGGGCCCGTTCTTTTTTGTTTTTTTAAAATAACCCCCTGGCTGCGACGACGTCCACCCATATACACTGACAGTATACGAGCTATCCCGCTCTTTGTATCCCAATAACTAATTAACAACATATGTGTGCTGTGGCTTAATAAACACACCACACCAAAATAAATGTGTGTTTTTGTGGGCTGGCCCCCTAAATAAATCTGTTATTCCAACTTGCTGGGAGGTGACGACATAAAAAGGCAATGAAACAACAAAGCAGCTGGCGCTAATGAAACTCTGTTACGAAATCGAATTTTTGTCTGCCTCTTGGTTGAGACATATGCTTCGTGGGGTGTCCCATATAAGAATGAAATTAATAAGAAGTTTTTCTGTGGTGAAAAATTGAATTTTTCAGTATTTTTTAAATGCGACTTTTTGAATTATTTTTCCGAAAAACAATTATTTCTTAATTATTTGAGTTATTTGCTTTGCCATTACACTATCGTTAAAGAACCTCTTTAGATATAAGTGTAAGGGAATTCCTTGTGGGTTTTCGTGTAAACGTTTGCATGAAGAATTTACATTTTACAATGTTATGTGGAAGATGGCACGCATGTTACACATTCCTATCTGATTTTTGCTGCCCCAAACCTAAATTATTCTTATTCATTTCGAATAAGTCGATAAGTAAAAAAATTATTCACTAAAACGAACTGAATATAAATGTGCTTTAACTTACACAGGCCAACAAAATGACCAACTTTGTGAGGTGCAGCCCTATTGATTTAAAAATATGATAAGTTTATGCTCACTGATTCCAAAACTGGTTTCGGTTTAGCTCCATCAGCTCTTGTTTCCAAGATATGGCGGAAAAGCGAAATAGTTGAATTTTTGGCACTCTATGATATATGAAGGCCACACTAGGCATAAATATGTGAGTTTATGAGCTATTTGCGATAAAGTACATATCAATGCATTTGTAAAAAATTAAAGGCGCTATATAAGTTCAGCGGAAAGTGTCTAATTTGGCCTTTAAAGACAGACATCTTTCGATTTATGGCATTTTTATCAAAATAAATTATCCCGTTCAGGCTTGCGCGGTTATTTGATAATTATTTTCGCCATCTGAGCATATAGCCAAACATATGATCTAATTTTGTGATTTTTATGGCAATTTGGCGAAGTTATAGCCTGCTGATTATGTTAACATAGAGTATAGATTGCTTTTTTTTGGAACTTGCTTTTTAGGCGAAAGAGAAATTATTGATTTGCTAAACGATGCCTTTGGAACTAACTGGAAGAATTTAACACTATATCTGCAGCATGCCATAAGATGCCGAAAACAAATTTTAATGTAATATTTTTAGTTTCCATGTTTAAAATTTTTGTTTTTTAATTTAAAAGGTGAAACTTGGGAGCTGCTCCCATACCCCAACGATTCTGTATCTCGCGACGAGCGGGGAAGCAGTTTGTATTGAGGTAGGGAGTGGCAAACATGTTTCACTCTATAATAAAAAAATTTAAAATCGTAGAACTTTTTTAGGCAGGCTCTAGGTCATTATGGATATTGTCCAATCACTTTCTAATAAAATAATTTATATATTAAAAATTTTTATCACCAATAATTCTTCGACAGACGACTTGATAGTCATAGCCGTATTACCTTATTAAAACTCAACATCTCTGTAAAATATTGTATGCTTTTTTAAACCATCTGTTATTTGATTTTTAATAAAGTATTATTATTATTATACTATTATTAATTAGATAAAGATAGACCTGCTCCAAAAACACTGTTGGGCTGTGTTATAGTAGCAGCATTTCGTTTAGGTATCTGAACAAAGTTTTATGCATATCTTTGGAGAACTTTTGTTTGGATTTCCAAATAAAATCCAGAAGTCTTCAACTTTGAAACGGCTGCAGCTCTGATTAAAATTCTTCCAACACTGAAATGTGATTGCAGCTACGCAAAAAAAGTTTGCACCATAGCACATTCTGTTTACCAGCATATTCTTAAATCAAATCTGCGGCCAAATCTGGAATACACTCAAAAAAAAAATATAGCGTGGTCTCGCAGTGAAAGCGCGTGCGCAGTTCGTCGTTGTTAGATGCGTACAAATACAAACAGCGGATATACTTAAGTATAATTTGGACGAGAGGTTTCGTTGATGCCAAATAACCGAGTGAGCTAACGCGCTGTCGTCCGTGTGTTCAGTCTTGGGGGGTACCAAGTTCAAGTCTCAGTAAAGTATGTAAAAAAAAAAACGAGAGCGTAAGTTGAAGTCGGCTCTAACCGACCGTTGTCGTCCGTTTGTGTTCAGTCTGTGGGGGAACATCCAACTTTTTTTAAGTTTATTACGTCTTGATGAATAATGTTATGCTAATATAAATTAAATTTATCTTTTTTGGGGGCAAAATTTGAAACAAACTTGATCTGCGTGCAGACAATAGAAGTCTACATGTTTGGTGGCTCTAGCTCTTTTAGTCTCGGAGATCTAGGTGTTCATACAGACAGACGGACATGGCTATATCGTCTCGGCTGTTGATGCTGATCAAGAATATTTATACTTTATATGGTCGGAAACGATTCCTTCTGCCTGTTACATACTTTTGCACGACTTTACTTACTTATTCTCTGAGTGTGCTTATTTTGAGCTCTAAAAGTTCTTCAAAATATCCCGAATCGTGCTTAACATATCCAAAGGGTTCTTGAAATCAAGAATTTAAGGATTTTTAAAAACGCTCTTGAATCAATAAATTTTGTACTTAAATCAACAATTTTCTGGCTTATTGAAGTATTGAAACTGAAAATTCTTGATTTAAGTACGAAAATCCTTGATTTTTTCTCAGTGTAGGGCCGGATAAATGCTTCAGTAAAACTACAGAGCTTAGTGGATCGCACCGCTCAAACTTATTGTATGGCAGAATCGGCATCGCGCGACAATCCATCCAACCAGCCACTGTTGTTCCGGCTATAGTTATTGCTGTTGACCTTTACTTGGACGGGGGATGCGGGTCCGAAAACGACGCACACTTAAAATTGAAACTGACTGCTGGAAAATTAACTTCTAAAGGGATTTGGCCAGTACAGCGTGTTCCGAAAATGCTGCTTCACTGATAAATCAGTGCGCTCGACAGCTGCACAAGTGGTAAGCTTTAGCGGATGGCCGCCACGGATGGGCGGGTCGAAGACCAAGCGCGCAGCCTTTGAATGGGGTCACGTACTCTGAGAAACCCTCGTCGGCACTGCTGTTGCATATGAGAATGAGTATGTTGCGGTTTGCTGTCCGCTGCACTCAAAGTCGCAACGCTCGAGCGAAGGAGAGATCGAATGAGTAAGGACAAACCACGAAGAGCTCCTTGCAGGGACGGTAGCGATGCCGCAGCTACATTATATTTGCCTTGAGGCATAGTCCCACAGCAGAGCAGTTCCGTGTGGGCACCCGAGTGTATGTGTGTGCGTCTAGTGTGTGCTGGTCCGGTGGGTGTGTGTAGGGTGGGGGTAGTTGGATGTGTGTGTTTGTAACTGCCGCTTATGCCTGACTTCATTCTCGGTTGCTCCTGCTGCTGCAGTATGTACTTGTGGAATTTTCTAAATCGTAACTTACCTTCCGCTCCGTTTATCATGCCGTTGACGTTTCCACTTGCCACAATACCACCAGCACCACCGCCGCCGGCGCTCTGGGGCACACCAATCCCGCCGCCGAATTCGTCGCTCTCCTGCTGCATTTGATTTGAGAAATGGGTTTCCTTGGCACGCACCACTTCGTTCAGTCCCTTGTTGTGGCCGGGTTGCTGCTTCCGACGCGGTTTGGCCGTTGTGTGCACGTGAGGTGTTGGCGTCGTTGTCGACTTGGGCGGTAATCGTAATTCTGCAAGAAATTGCACCAATTATGAAATGCCGAATGCTTCTTCGCATGGGTAGAAAGGAAAACAAAGCTGGCCGGGCCGCAGAGCGACAAGGCAGACACACTGTGGAGTCGCTGGGTTGGGGTTGGGGATGGGGCAGGCGGTGGTTGTGGCAGTGGCCCAACAGCAAAAGCAATTGCAAATAGCAAATCTCAAATAGCAACCAGAGAAAAGGTTGCACAGTTCGCCAGCGACCTTTCTGTTCTGCTATTCGGAGCTGGTTTACTAACTGGAAATAATCCAGCTATGCCAACAGCACGAGAATTGATTACAAAGTTGTGCCTGAAAGCTGGCAATAAATATGGTAGGAAACTGACATAATTTTGTTTTAATTATTCGACAATGGAGCGCAAAGTCTACATAGTGAGCCCCACTTCCTTATCTATTTGGATACGAAAAGTTCGTTTCGTAGATCTCTTTTAATTAAAGAACTAGTCGTATACCCGGCGTTGCCCGGGTCCTTTGCATTGAATGGATGCGTATTATATGAGAGCGGTTATAGTCAAGTTTGAACTGGCTGCAAGTTAATATTAATATTTGAAACTACACATCCAATTTCCAGTTCATAACTTAAAAAATTTCTTAGAAATTTTAATTCTCTAACACTCACATTGTAAACCTACGGACAAAATTTTCCTCATTACATCCTAAATAATTTCTTGGATGCGGACTTAAACCACTGTTGAACTGGTTCAACCGGCTGTAGTAGCATCAATTTTTCAGATTATAGCTCAAATAATTTCTGAGATATGGCTTCGTGCTTGATACCGTTTTTGATCCTTCAAAATATCCAACAACTTTGATGATAGCCCATTTCAGGATTTTGATATCCATTTGGACTGGAATTAATTAATGGATTCGAAAAAATCCAACTTTTTTTAAAAACCCGGCATACCACCCCCAAATTTTGATAAAACCTCTGTTAGCATTACCTTATACCCAGTTATTTAAATAAAGCCTCGGTTTGAGTTTTATGGTTAGTTTTGTACTTGCGACACACAACGACAACAGTTTTATCATAGTTTTTAAGGGTTTAAGAAAAAGTTGGAAAGCTTGCATTCAAAATTACCGGACAGTTCTAAGCTTGCTCAAAAGCTTCAAGCTTTTGCACTTAGAAATTTAAGCTTGAAGCTGAAGCATTACCACCAAGAAGATGGAAGCATCATGGCTTGTCTATATTTCCTTTTACTGGTTTTGCGGTTCCCAACTGATCAAAGCACTGATTGTATGGAGAGATTATGCTTCTTCAGCGAAAAGTCTACTGAAGATTCATTCGGTACCGTATAGGCAACTCTTTTTAATGTATAATGCTTAAGTTGTTTGTTGTGAACAAATTCAACTCTTTCGGACCTAGAGCCAGCTAAACTCACTAATTCAATAAATAATAAGTAAAGCCATTTCGAAATTGAATGCTATTTGTTCAATTGGTTGTTGGCAGTTCACCCTGGCCAACTGAGGTTAATATCGGTTTGAAAATAGGCAAAATCTGCTGTCTAATCTTAATTTTAAATTTACACTTTTTGACTGCTTCTCAATTAAAAATAAAATAAAAAAGGGGGGCCCAAGTTAAAGTCGGCTGTAACCGACTTCGATATACCCGTTACTCATGAAAAGAAATGTTAAACAGCGTTCCTGAGTTCCAGCGGGTGAACATCCGAAAAGTGTGCAACATTTTATTAACTACGCTATTTATTATCCGATCCTGATGAAAATTTCAAGGATTATAGTTATTGCTAATATAAATTTAAGTTATAAATTTGAACTCGATTGTGGGCGTGGCAAAAATTTGAAACAAACTTGATCTGCGTGCAGACAATAGAGTCTGTCTACATGTCAAGTTTGGTGGCTCTAGCTCTTCTAGTCTCTGAGATCTAGGTGTTCATGCAGACGGACGGACTGACGGACAAGTCTATATCGTCTCGGCTGTTGATGCTGATCAAGAAAATAGATACTTTATATGATTCCTTCTGCCTGTTACATACATTTGCACGACTTTAGTATACCCTTTTTACTCTACGAGTAACGGGTATAAAGATTTACTTACTTAATACTTCGTGCATTACTTCGGTGTTTTTGTTTGGATCTTATTGTGCTCTTCAGAATCGATAGCTATCGAGCGTAAGTTTATATAGTTTGAGGAGGTGGAATTTTCCATATATAAAACTAACTTGATCTGGACACGGTATACACCTACAGGGTTGCCCATATTCGACGGACCCATCTGGCAACGCCATAACTTTTGACAGAGATGTCAGATCGCTTAATGACATACCGCGTTTGAAGCGTCAGTCCAAGCAGATTTTTACCATGGAACAATAAACGCCACGCGAGCGCTCTGAAATAGTTGAAATTTACATTCAACAGAACAATTTAATTGTGAAAACTCAACGTGCTTTTAAAAAATTAAAAAATGTGAAAAGTTCTCATTGAATGGGACCGTAAATAAGCAAAATTGCCGTATTTACGCCACTGAAAATCCTCAGGAGATTCAAGAATTGCCTCTTCATGACGAAAAAGTCACAGTTTGGTGCGGCGTTAGTGCGAAAACGGTCATTGGGCCGTTTTTCTTCCAAAATGAAAATGGCCATGCTGTTACCATCAACCAGGAGCGTTATCGCGACATGATGACCAATTTTGTGATGCCAATTATTCGTCGAAGCGTATGAGGCAGTTCTGGTTTCAACAAGACGGCGCTCCACCGCACACAAGTCGCATAACAATCGATTTTCTGAAGAAATTGTTTCCGATCCGTTTGATGTCGAAAAGTGGTGATTTGGACTGGCCACCGTGTTCGCCCGATTTGACGCCGCCTGACTTCTTCTTGTGGGGATATTTGAAGTCAAAGGTTTACGTTAACAAGCCAAGGACCGTAGAAGAGCTCAAGGACAACATTCGAGAAGAAATAGCCGCTATTCCGGCCGAAATGTTGGCGAAATCGATGGAAAATGCTGAAAAAA
This sequence comes from Lordiphosa stackelbergi, assembly GCA_018904235.1. Lineage (NCBI taxonomy): Eukaryota > Metazoa > Arthropoda > Insecta > Diptera > Drosophilidae > Lordiphosa > Lordiphosa stackelbergi. The sequence continues at coordinate 25,670 of JAEIFU010001964.1, forward strand.
GGGCACAATACGCCATCAACGCCAGAGGCGGCCATTTGAGAGATATCATATTCAAAAATTGATGTAAACAAATCTACTTGGAACAAATTAAATGATTAAGATTGCCAACCGCCAAATTTTTACTTTTTTCTTTGATTATTTAAAAAAAAAAAATGGGTCCGTCGAATATGGGCAACCCTGTAGTAGTCGATTGAAGAATTGTATAAAATAACCCAACAACCAACACTCGGCCGCCTTCTCTTTTCTTAAACAGAAGCCGACTCGCCTTTGGACCTTTTTTGGGGCGATATTATAAAAATTAGGGCGAAAATGGCACTTTTCAGGGCGAGATGTTTTTTGAGTGTAGTTTCTAAGATCTAGGTGTTCCCACAGACGGAATGACTGCCTAATACACGTTCATGGCTATATCGACACGGTTGTTGATGCTTAACAATATATTTACTTTATGGTATCGGAGATGCTTCAGTCTACATTTGCCCATTTTACTTTCCAGTTATTAATATTATCCACTTTAGGCCAATTTGCGTGAATTTTTAGCTGTCATATAACAAACTGGCCATCTAAATGGTCTAATAAAATGCTCCATCTATCGCTCAGTTCGAAAAATAAATCAGCTAACATTGTTTGATGCTAAAATTATATTGTTGAGTGAAAATAATTCAAAACCTTTGTGTATATAAATCATTCGAGCTGCAAGGATATATTAAATTTCACACAGACAAGTCTCGTTTTATTTTATTTAATTTCATTTTATTATACCTCCGCAAAGGATATAATAATACAGTTCAACAAATAATAAAATAATTGTATATATGTTATGAACTGGATTTTTGATCTGTGGGTTCAAATCTTAATATTAACGTGTAGCCAGTTCAAACTTGACTATAAAAGTTCATTGCAAAGGACCCGGGCAGAGCCAGGTATAAAGCATATCGAACTGACTCAACTTGGGCTTCTCACGAGGGTCCCATTTACTTCCCCTGAAGCTGCTGTGAAAGTCTTCAAAAACCTCGTTATAGAGGACGCACTTTCTGGGTGGAAAAACCATAGACAAAGTTAGCGTACAAGAAGACTTGATTTATTTTAATGATATTGGCCAATCGGACCTAGTCACACTTAACGTAGACAAGGCTAGAATTTATAAGATGACCCTCGTATCGTCCCTCCCCTGTATACGGACTTTAATGCATTCTGGCCTGGTTATTAATGCTATAACAGCACTGTCTTAAGCCAATCAAAGGTCATTATGTTTAATGCAACAGAAGTACATATGTCTTTAATTCACAGCCAAACATCTGTATATAATATGCACATACAAACGCTTTTCGCATACAAGTGTATCTCCAGATGTGCGTTTGGATCAATGAACGACGTTTATGAGATCTAACTGAAAACCTTTAAGCTTATCCCTTTCTGCCGTCTAGCTTGAACGGAGAGTGGAAATTGAAATTGCGTCCACGATGCTGGTGCAGCTCTGGGGCGAGTGGAGAAAGTTTTGCGCTGATTGTGCTATAATTCATGCTTAGTTTCTGTTCTCCAGCTCTAGTTCAAGCTGGCACTGGAATTGGGACTGTGGCTGGGGGCGGGGTGGCGGATGACGACGAACTGAGGAGATGGGAGATAAAGAAAAGGCTGCAGTCGTCTTTAAATGAGTTCGATAAAAATAATGGAGCGACGGAAATCCTAGTTGATTTATTGCACGGAAAGTGAACGAATTACACACACGACGTAGACACATACACCATGCTCTGTGCTCCGTTCATTCTCAAATGAATTGATGGCTTCGAATTTTAAGAACTATTTGGCTCAGTCGTGTCTGGGTCTGGGTTAGCTTAAGGAATGGGTAGCATACACACAGACCGACGTGGTGTGCATACGAGAGGGCATGTGTACGCTTTCCACTGCATCGGCATGCTCCTTTGCCTACCATTGAACTTGAAAAGTGTTAAATTTTTATCCTCTCACCTTGCAAACGAATGCGCGTCTCACTCTTGCCTAGGGCATTCACACTGGAGCAACTGTAGGCGCCAAAATCGGCCTTAGTCAGATGCCGAATGGTCAGATTGAGATGCCAAGTGAAGAGGTTGATCATGGCCTCGGAAATGTTGTACTTGTTGCCATTGTGCAGTTTAATGTTACCTGTAAAACAATTAAACACATCAAATGTACGACTTTCGAACAAAAAAATTGCTTACCTTCGTTGCGGTACCAGCCATTGAGCGGCTTCGGGTATACCTCCACAATGCATTCCAAGGTAACTTCCCGTTCGACAGGCGCGCCAACTAACTGGTTAACAGCCTTTATAGTAGGAGGAACTGCAGATTAAAAGATTGTATTGTCATTATTATTACCATTCAACTTCTTACTTCAAGTTAAATGTTGTTGTGGCTGTAATTTGAGAGTAATTTCAGTCGATCTATCTAAAAGTCTAAAGATTATGGCAGCTCCGGCTTAGAGTAAGAGTCTTTGGGGCCAGTACATTAGGCGAAAGTCACTGAAGATTTGGTAGAGGTACCAATGAAACAGCTGTATGACCACCTAGCCTCCTTTGTGTTGTGTTGTGTTCCTGCTTTTTGAAGTTATGTGCAAACATAACGAGACCTAGAGCCAGTGTACTATTGATGGTTTGGTTAAAAGTCGGTTTGTTATCTCAGTTAAGAGGTAAAGAATAAAAGGCGATGTACTCCAATAATCCGACTCGAAAATACATTGCGATTTTGTGAATTTTCTTTCTTTTCAGCGCTGTGACGCTATAATGATTCTATATTCGTGGCTCGTCCACGCACTGCTCACAGGGACAGAATAAACAATAGCTTAAGTTAAAGTCGGCCATGCCCGACATCGCAACACCCGTTACTCAGTGAAAAAAAAGTTTAATAGCCTTCTTGTGTTCCTGAGGATGAAGACAAAAGGTATCGGCAATTTAAAGCTGGAACCGTAAAATAACAAAAAAAACCTGCCCCTATTACAGGATTCGAACTCATTTCTCTACAACTATGCGCAGGCACCAGTACCGCTGGGCTATCAGCGTCGATATTAACTCGTTGACAAAAGTCACCCAAAGGTTACTACAACAAGACCTAAGTTTTTCGGTGTTCATAATAAAAACTAAGCAGGCGCATAAATTTTCTCAGGCTAAAGTTCCTTTGGCATGCTTCCAGGTCCGTCTAGACATGTATATACATACATAGTGACCCATAGATCACATATGTGTAAAAATATTTGTAATTGGGCACTTGGTTAAAAAGTTATTTGAGTTTAATTTTTATTTTAATTTTTATAATAAAATTTTTTTTGATAACTGTTATTTTTAATTTTTATGAGTAAAAATTGTTTGACAATTTTTATTTTAAAAACTGACAGGCATATATCATGCTTCATCCGAAGTTATTACTCTTATTTAATTTTTTTTTATTTTTTTAAATATTTTATTTTTTTATTTTTTTTTTTTTCATAGAATGCAATATAAGGTTGTCAAAAAAGTCTTGCGGTATTTTTCCAAGTTTTTCTTTTCAAACCCCTTATTTTTTTTTTTTTTGTTGCTTTGGTTTATGCTAGTTTTTTTTTTATGCTCTTCTTTTTTGCTCTAACAACTGTTTGATTTTTTTTTCTGTTTGTTTTTAGTCGTTCGTGAGATATAGCGTCGCAAACATGGAGCAAAATAAAGAGAAAATACGGAATATTTTACAGTACTACTACGATAAAGGCAAAAATGAATCTCATGCTGCCAATAAAATTTGTGCAGTTTATGGACCCGATACAGTTTCCATTTAAACCGCACAACGATGGTTTCAACGTTTTCGTTATGGTGCAGAGGTGATCGAAGATGCGCCAGGGTCCGGAAGGCCTGTTGTCGAAATTGCGATAAAATCGCTGAATTGATCGAAAGAGACCGGCATAGTAGCAGCCGTAGCATCGGCCAAGAGCTGGGCATGAGTCATCAAACCGTTATAAACCATTGGAAGAAGCTTGGATTCAAAAAAAGCTCGATGTATGGGTGCCACACGACTTGACGCCAAAAACATTTTTGCCCGTATGGATGCATGCGAATCGCTTCTGAATCGCAAAAAATCGACCCGTTTTGAAGCGGATGGTGACTGGCGATGAAAAGTGGGTCACTTACGACAACGTGAAGCGCAAACGGTCGTGGTCGAAAAGCGGTGAAGCTGCCCAGACGGTGGCCAAGCCTGGATTGACTGCCAGGAAGGTTCTTCTGTGTGTTTGGTGGGATTGGCAGGGAATCATCCACTATGAGCTGCTCCCCTATGGCCAAACGCTCACCCCGGACCTGTACTGCCAACAACTTGACCGCTTGAATGTAGCACTCATGCAGAAGAGGCCAACTTTGATCAACAGAGACCCAATTGTCTTCCATCAGAACAACGCCAGGCCACACATCTTTGGTGACTCGCCAGAAGCTCCGGGAGCTCGGATGGGAGGTTATTTTGCATCCACCGAATAGTCCGGATCTCGCACCAAGTGATTACCACCTATTTCTGTCCATGGCGAACGAGCTTGGTAGTCGGAAGTTGGCCACAAGAGAGTCCTGTGAAAAATTGGCTCTCCGAGTTTTTTGCCAATAGGGAAGCGAGCTTCTATAAGAGGGCCATTATGAAGTTGGCATCTCGTTGGGAACTCGTATCGAACAAAACGGCGCATATTTGACTTAAATCGCATTATTATAACCAATTTTATGAACAATTGAAAATTCAATAAAAAATACCGCAAGACTTTTTGACAACCTTAACAGTTATAACTTTTATTATAAAAGTCTTTTAATAACAGTTATTTTGAGAGTTTTATTTTAAAAGTTTTTTGGATAACAGTTATTGAGGACTTTTATTTTTTTCCTCAGAAAATAATAGTTATAAAAAACTTTTAATATATTACTCCAAAATAACTGTTATTAAAAGACTTTTTAAAATAAAAGTCATTTCATAACAGTTATTTTAAAGACTTATATTTAAAAGTCTCAAAAAAACAGTTATCAAAAGACTTTTATTTAAAAGTCACAAAATAACTCTTATCGAAAGACTTTTATTTAAAAGTCTCAAAATAACTCTTATCGAAAAAACTTTTATTTAAAAGTCTCAAAATAACTCTTATCGAAAGACTTTTTATTATAAAACTCAGTCAGAGACTTTTATTTAAAAATCAAATAATAAAAAGTCTTTTTTTCTAAGAAATATTAAATACAAGTTCTACGACCACATTTGCGCAGACCGCGAGAAACTTCAGCATGGAATATCAATGAAAGTATTATTCATTATGTCGTCTCTATGTTATGCCAATTGAAGACGCATCCAAAAGAGGCGTAGACCAAAAACCGCTAAATTGGCCAAATTTTCATTTGAATATTTACTGAAGCGCAGGTATTGGTAAATAAGAGTCGTAGATTGAACAGTCCAAAATATTGCGAAATTTTGCAAATTATGGCACAAAATAAAGCGAAATTTCCAGTCTTCTCATTTGAGTTTAGATTGATGAAGACGCTAAGATTATTATGAAAATTTGATAGGAAGATGTTCAACAAATGGTCTAAAATCGCGAAATTTTAAAAATTCTTATTTGAGTTTAGATTATTATAAAAACTAGTTTTCCCATCTGCTATTCGCACCTAAGGGTTCTCCACGGTAATAAGACCGCTAATTACTTAAGAAACTGCTTTCCAACTCCACAAATTATAATAACATAGTCATGATTATGACACTACTGAACCGTGATATACACCATGGAGGACCAATGCAAAAGAATATAGTCAAGATCACAAGGAACATTTCAAACCACTTTTCGTTACTGACATTCAATCGCTGAAAAATACCGATGAGGATCAAAAATAGGCCATGATTAGTTTACTCAATAAAATCAGTCTCAGAACCAAGAACTGTTAATCATTTCTACCATCGCACCCAGCAGAGAATCTATCGCTGTGTCTTTAGATCCTCAATTGTGCGCATCGAAGGATACCCTCTCCGCAGTCCAACTGGTTCAAGTGCTAGTTGCGACGTCCCATTGCAAACAGTTTATGTACTGTATGCATCCCAACTTTTACACTACAAAAGTCAAGTCAGGCAGTGTATGTACTGCTTGCAGCACACACAACACACAAACAAACAGGAGCTGTACAGCCAATTTAACATTTACAAACTCAAATAAGAATTTTTAAAATTTCGCGATTTTAGACCATTTGTTGAACATCTTCCTATCAAATTTTCATAATAATCTTAGCGTCTTCATCAATCTAAACTCAAATGAGAAGACTGGAAATTTCGCTTTATTTTGTGCCATAATTTGCAAATTTCGCAATATTTTGGACTGTTCAATCTACGACTCTTATTTACCAATACCTGCGCTTCAGTAAATATTCAAATGAAAATTTGGCCAATTTAGCGGTTTTTGGTCTACGCCTCTTTTAGATGCGTCTTCAATTGGCATAACATAGAGACGACATAATGAATAATACTTTCATTGATATTTCATGCTGAAGTTTCTCGCGGTCTGCGCAAATGTAGTCGTAGAACTAGTATTTAATATTTCTTAGAAAAAAAGACTTTTATTATTTGATTTTTAAATAAAAGTCTCTGACTGAGTTTTATAATAAAAGTCTTTCGATAAGAGTTATTTTGAGACTTTTTAAATAAAAAGTTTTTTCGATAAGAGTTATTTTGAGACTTTTAAATAAAAGTCTTTCGATATTTACTTTTAAATAAAAGTCTTTTGATAACTGTTTTTTGAGACTTTTAAATATAAGTCTTTAAAATAACTGTTATGAAATGACTTTTATTTTAAAAGTCATTTTAATAACAGTTAACTGTTACCGTCCTCTGTTCATAGCCTCTTCCACTGAAGAAATGTTGTTTTATATGCCTTATATTTGAATTGTAGAATATATAAGTGTTTTTATAAACTTGAAAAGTGTATTATAATTTTTCCCAGAAGTTTGTAACGCATAGAAGGAATCATCTCCGACCACATAAAGTATATATATTAAGCTTTGTCCGTCCGTCTGTCCGTCCGTCTGTTTCTTCGCGAACTGGTCCCTCTGTTTTGGAGCTGCCATAGAAATGTTCGTTCGGAAAATGGATTTTAATGAGAAAAACTGTTTTGTTCTCAATATTACCACTCTCAAACTCGGTCATGGGTTATATTGAATGTTTTTAAGCTAATTTGGTCGATATCGCTAGCCGTTGAGACAAGCTTTTTCAAGTGTATCAGAACTTCGTTTTTTTTTGTGTTGACTTTGGAAATATGTGGATTAGGGTGTCCCAAAATATCAAAGTGTTTTTTTTACGCATACCCTCTAATTTTTTACTTTTAAGTCACAGCAGTTATAAATTAAATTTTAAGAAGGTAGGACCATGGTAACCCGTGCCGACTTACATTGATATATTTCAGTATTTGCTCACTAAGGCTGACGCTAACGAGTCGATGTGCTTTTGTGAACTTGTCATTTGGTTATATCAAAATCAATATAATATGAAGATGCACCACTCACTCTAAATTCTGATCTAGCTTAACGAAAATTAAATAATAAATAATAATAATAAAAACAGATCATATCTTTTTAATACTTCAGCTCAGGACATCTTGTCTGTTTTTCCACCTAAGACAATTCTAATTAAAATTTTATTTTTCTTGGTGGCAATGACGAATTTTACTTATAAGATTAATTTCATAGTTTTTCGAAAGCTTGCAATACCCAAATGGTCTATGTTGTTCAAAGACAATTGCTGGTGCAAAAATGTCTATAAACCGCGTACCAAGGCTTCGTTGGCAAAACTGTAAACGCTAATCTGTCTATTTTTATACCCGTTACTCGTAGAGTAAAAAGGGTATACTAAAGTCGTGCAACTGTATGTAACAGGCAGAAGGAATCATTTCCGACCATATCAAGTATATATATTCTTGATCAGCATCAACAGCAGAGTCGATTTAGCCTTGTCCGTCTGTCCGTCCGTCTGTATGAACACCTAGATCTCAGAGATGGTAAGAGATAGAGGTTTGACATGTATGGGACAAATGCTTCTTTTTATCTGCATGCAGATCAAGTTTGTTTCAAATTTTGGCCCACCCCCCCCTCCCCCAATTTGGATAAATGTTATATCTCCTACAGTTTTAAAAGATAGAGGATTCTTACCTTCTAGAGATAGCTAGTAATTAGCAAAATGAATCAATTTGTCGAAAGCATAGCTGTTAAATTGCGATTACGATTAGTAATCAATTACATTACTTATTAAAAAGAATTGTAATGATTATATAATCCCCTTGGTTAAAAATATTTGATTACTAATTGATTACTTTCAGAAATAATCAAAATAATCGGGATTATTTAGGATTACCAAAAAATAATCAAAAATAATCAAAAGTAATCAAAAAGTAATTGACTACTTTTTAGATTATTTTACTCTTGAAAAGTGTAATATAATTTGCCCAGAAGTTTGCAACGCATAGAAGAATCATCTCCGACCACATAAAGTATATATATTCTTGATCAGCATGACGAGCTGAGTCGATTAAGCTTTGTCCCGTCTGTCGTCCCGTGTGGTCCGTCTGTCCGTCTGTCTGTTTCTTACGCGACTAGTCCCCGTTTTTGGAGTTATCGGGCTGAAACTTTGCACAGAGTCTTTTTACTGCACGCTGCTAATATGTCGAGATTACTTCTTGTAGCTGCCATAAAACTGGTTTGTTCTCAATATTATCGCTCTCAAAACATGGTCACGGGTAATATGTTATGTTTTTAAGCTGATCTGCGAAGTTTGGTCGAAGTCGCTAACCGTTGAGACAAGCTATTTCAAGTGTATCAAAACTTCGGTACAGACGAAGTTAGCTTTGCCTTTCTCGTTTTTGAATATTTTTGATTATTTAACAAAAAAAAGCATAGCCAGATTTGTGGCCCTCAATGATTTTATATAGCACTTTTAGCTGCCTACTAAACTTGTCGGAAATGGCGTAGAGGTTAAGGCCTATGACTGAATGGCAATGAGTCCTAGGTTCAAGTCCCAGTTTGGGACATGCATTTTTTTTTTTTTTTTGTAATCTAGAATTTTAAAACAATTGCATTAGCTCCCGTGTACCAGTTTATGCTATTGAAATGATTATTGAGATCAGAGATAAGATCTACTGACTAAAGTAGCTACTAACTAAGGTTGAATCTCGCCTCAGACGATCTAACAAAAAAAGGTTTTTCTTTCGGTAGAAAATAGCTTTTACACATCCTGTCCCCTTTACGAGCTACTGGCGCCAGCTTTGAAGTAACAAGCCATAAAAAAGCTTCTCAAACTTTGCCGTTCGGATTTGGAGTTAAACTGTAGGTCTGTTTGTCTTATGCAAAAAATTATAAGCGCGCACACGCCAAGAGATTGCGAGAAGCTTGACTTTGCCCTTTTGGGCTGTAGAGCCAATTTTACATTTCTACTGACTAGCTTAAGCTCGAAACCGGAACTTCAGGCGATGAACCGAAGAGTCATTTCAAACAAAATGTTGATAGTCCTGGAGGGAGTTATAATGCAGGCCATTACACTATGAAATGAAAAGAAGAAACAATACATATTTTCCTTGCTGTGCTTAATAGCATTAACTGGTACACGGGAGCTAATGCAATTGTTTTAAAACTCTAGATTACAAAAAAAAAAAAAAAAAAAAAAAATCCATGTCCCAAACTGATTGGCTTTGAACCTAGGCCTTAACCTCTACGCCATTACCGACAAGTTCATTAGGCAGCTAAAAGTGCTATATAAAATCATTGAGGGCCACAAATCTGGGGCTATGCCTTTTTTGTTAAATAATCAAAAATATTCAAAAATAATCTTGTAAAGTAGTCGAATTACTATTTGATTACTTTTTGATTATTTTTGATTATTTTTTGGTAATCCTAAATAATCCCGATTATTTTTGATTATTTCTGAAAGTAATCAATTAGTAATCGAGTAAAACTAAAAAATAGTCGAAATGTAATCATTACTTTGCCTTTAAAAAAAAATAATCAAATATGTAATGATTACGATTAGTAATCATTATTTAACAGCTATGCATGAAAATAGGAGTTAGTTTAAATATAATTACAATTGTGAATAAATATTAGAACCTTGAAGATGAACTAAAGTGCCTATTTTTGGAAGCCATGCATCGCCCTAGTAAAGCAATGTGGATATCATTCCTGGATAACAAAGGGGTCGTTTTTCAAATCATGCAACCTGACGACAATGTTTGGGTGGGGATAGCTAGCGATGCATAACACTTGAACGCGCTAGCCAATGCATCCGGAGATGCCATCCAGTATTTGTCTTCCTTTCCTTCGCAGCATTCGAGATTTTTTTTTTTTTGCTATCTATATATAAGGTTGTCAAAAAAGTCTTGCGGCATTTCCGCGCGTAGTTCTAGTTGTATTCGTCGCATCGGTTCACGCTAGAGCTTTTTGGAAAGCTCTTTTCACGCGCTAACACGTGTTTGATTTATTGTTGTTTGTTTTTACTCGTTCGTGAGTTATAGCGTCGCAAACATGGAGCAAAATAAAGAGAAAATACGGCATATTTTACAGTACTACTACGATAAAGGCAAAAATGCATCTCATGCTGCCAATAAAATTTGTGCAGTTTATGGACCCGATACAGTTTACATTTCCACAGCACAACGATGGTTTCAACGTTTTCGTTCTGGTGCAGAGGTGATCGAAGATGCGCCACGGTCCGGAAGGCCTGTCGTCGAAAATTGCGATAAAATCGCTGAATTGATCGAAAGAGACCGGCATAGTAGCAGCCGTAGCATCGGCCAAGAGCTGGGCATGAGTCATCAAACCGTTATAAACCATTTGAAGAAGCTTGGATTTAAAAAAGAAGCTCGATGTATGGGTGCCACACGACTTGACGCAAAAAAACATTTTTGCCCGTATGGATGCATGCGAATCGCTTCTGAATCGCAACAAAATCGACCCGTTTTTGAAGCGGATGGTGAAAAGTGGGTCACTTACGACAACGTGAAGCGCAAACGGTCGTGGTCGAAAAGCGGTGAAGCTGCCCAGACGGTGGCCAAGCCTGGATTGATGGCCAGGAAGGTTCTTCTGTGTGTTTGGTGGGATTGGCAGGGAATCATCCACTATGAGCTGCTCCCCTATGGCCAAACGCTCAATTCGGACCTGTACTGCCAACAACTGGACCGCTTGAATGCAGCACTCATGCAGAAGAGGCCATTTTTGATCAACAGAGGCCCAATTGTCTTCCATCCGGACAACGCCAGGCCACACACATCTTTGGTGACGCGCCAGAAGCTCCGGGAGCTCGGATGGGAGGTTCTTTTGCATCCACCGTATAGTCCGGATCTCGCACCAAGTGATTACCACCTATTTCTGTCCATGGCGAACGAGCTTGGTAGTCGGAAGTTGGCCACAAGAGAGTCCTGTGAAAATTGGCTCTCCTATTTTTTTTTTTATAAAGGAGACGAGCTTCTATAAGAGTGGCATTATCGCATTATTATAACCAATTTTATGAACAATTGAAAATTCAAAAAAATACCGCAAGATTTTTTTTGACAACCTTATATATTTCCTTCTTTCGTTCTGTATTTCTCTTTCTCCATATCTCCCTCGAATATCGCTCTATCTTTCTCTGTTCATCTCCCTCTTTCTCTCTCTCTATTTCCTTGTCTTTTATGTACGAATCCTTCCATTAGGGTCAATTTAATGATAGGACGCTGAAACTGAACCATTAGCACGCGAATCAAAACTAGAATTCAACATAAACGAGAGCTCGTAGAGAGCAGCGGCTTTCTCCTGTCGCACCCCCCCGTTGCCGACCAGAACAAGCCGGAAGCTAGCGCGTGCTCCGTAAACGCTCCTACACCCACATCTGCTCTACACCATTGCCGCGTATACCCGTGTACGTTGCATGCTACAGTTTTCGAATAAAAATTTTTTTAAAAAGGTCCATAAAACAGCCTCGAAATGGAGAATACCCCCTTAAATTCTACTAAAACTTTTTCAATATATTGATTTTCTTCCCTAAACACAAGTCGTACGGCGGGTTTTCTTGGGAAGGTCATGTGATCCGTCTGAAAACTTATTGATTGAGAATAATTAAATGATTACGGCAAAGTTTAATTACATATGCGCAGCTTTTATCGGAACATGCAATTTATGAGTTTTAATTTATTCATGCCTTAATACGCATATTTACATCTGCAGTTGCATGAACTAACACAATGTCTTTGGCTTTATCTTTTTTGTACTACTTCTGAAGTTGCAACAATAATTTTTCACTTATTTCTTGGTTTTTTTTTATTAGTCACCGCAATGATGACTGCAACGACTCCAACGAAAGCGAATGACTCTGCTGCATTCATTTCAAAGACAAACTTTTCGTAGTTCGCACAGGACTTCAAGGCAGGACTTGTGCACGAGGGGACCCTACCAATACGGCCTTCTCCCCCATCTCGTCGACGCTTTGAAACTGGAACTGGCTACAGCGACGGTGGTATTCCCTTCACACTCGCTTTGTATGCTTGCGTTCCAAAATAGCAGTAGAAAGGCGGTGGTGGAGTTTGCTCTGGCTGGACAATAGCGGGATGGGGCTCGGGTAAGCGTTTGTTGATTTTTTATGTACTTTTCCCGGCAGATTACTGACTGGGGCGGCAAAAGGAGCGCGGATGCAGAAGCATCGGGTGCGTGAGTCAGTCTCGCTTTGCGGTGGGAGGAGGGTGCTGTTTTCGCAGCTTCATTTTAGGTTACTTCTACGAGTAAATGTGTGTGTGTAAATGACGATTGTGAAGCTGTGCTCCAGTGCAGACAAAGAGTCATGTTATTTTTGCTGTCGTTGGTCGGCGCTTCGCCACAGCTGTTGTTGTTGTTGTTGTGCGAAAGGATAATTTAAAGCCATAAATAAAATGGATTAAAGCCCAATGATCCGCTCATCAAAATAGATTTCGTCCTCTATAATTTCTCACTGAACCGCTTTTAAAGCTTTTCTATTAAGTTAACGGCTGCTCCTGCTGCTGCCTTTTCCTGCTAGCAAATGGCTTTGTGTTTCTTACGCATTGAATAAACGCGAAAATAAGATACGAACTATCGACTCCCTGCTCCATGCTAAGGAGAGACCAAAAGACCAGACCGCAGCCACGAGAACAGGGCTGAGTTCCAAACTTGGCCATTCGTTGTAATTAAAATCTAGGAATTTTGGATAATATTGTACTCTTGAGTTTTAACATTTGAATAACGAAGCAAATCGGTCCTTCTTCATTTGAGTCGCTGCCAGGTTTTTTCGGGAATGTCCTCAAGTGGGAAATTCATTGCCAAACCGACGTGTGTTACAAAAGGAAGTGAAGAAGCATAAAGATTAAAGAGCAAAAGTGTAAACACGTGACGTTCACACTCAACAGAAACACCTGTCCCCAGATATCCCTAAATGCGATCTTGATACCCGAATCAAACGATGTTGTATACCTTGGAGTACACCTCGAAAGACGGCCGATCCCCTCTAAAACTGGAATATAAACTTTATATTAAAGTATTACTGTACAAAAGCTTCATAATGCTTGTCTGGACTTATGGCTCGCAGCTATGGGGAAATGCCTGTGCGAGCAGTGTGGACATTCTTCAAAAATCACAATCATGAATTCTTAGAACACTCACTGGAGCGCCATGGAACATTCGCAACGAGTGTATCCACAACGACCTAAGGATCCCATTGGTCGAAACTGAAATACAGCAGCTGAAACGCAAATATTAGGAGAAGCTTCTTGTCCACCCTAATGAACTTGCACAATCTTTCACCCTGCAAGCAACGCATTCTCGCCTCCGACCTACCAACCCTGCGAATGAATTAAAGGGCCGCGGAACATAAACTACCTCCAATAGGGAATAATTTTTATAATAGTTTCTAGATTAAGATTATTATTAGTCTCATTAAGAGAAGATTCAATAAATTCAACAAAGCTATTCCAAAACAAGTGAGAAAGTTGGTCAAGCCCGACTATAATATACTCTGTACCTAGAGTAGGAGCTGAATGCAGTGCTGCAGCTGCGCTCATCTCTACGTTTCTCTCTCTCTCTCTTCCTTTCTCTGTCTCTCTCTCTAAGATTGTGGTTGTGAAAGGGTCGGAGGGGTAAAGTTTTTTATTTATTTGCTCATAACTTGAGAACCGCTCATCCGATCTTTATCATTTCTTCGGCAAATCGATACATATTGCTAATGACTAACTATCTCTAAAAGGTACGAATCATCTATCTACAAAACTGTGGGAGATATGACGTTTTTTCCATATTGCGGGGGCGGGAGGGGACGTGGCAAAAATTGAAAATAAACTTGATCTGCCTGCAAGTATAAGAAGCATTTGTCCCATACATGTCAAACCTCTATCTCTTACCATCTCTGAGATCTGTTTGTTCATACGGACGGACAGACGGACATGGCTATATCGACTCGGCTGTTGATGCTGATCAAGAATATATATACTTTATAGGGTCGGAAATGATTCCTTCTCCCTGTTACATACTTTTGCACAAACTTAATATACTCTATGTACCTTCGGTACAGAGTATAAAAATTACCCAAAAAATTAAAAAACAAGTTCTTTGTTACGTATCGACTTTTTTGTATCAGATGATCCGGTGTTCACCGCACAAAGTCTTTTTATATAATATCCTAGGACTAAGATCTACCAATTCTGAAAAGCACAATGAGATCCGAACAATTTTGAGTGATCTTGAGTGCCATTAGCTCCCCCCTTAGCCAATTCCTAGATCCGCCACTGGTCGCTCCCATACGACAAAAATCAAAAAACCGATATCAAAATTTTTCACTTTGAAGTATGTCGATCATATCATAAATAAATTATCTTTTTGAAACAAACAACCTTTTAATGTGTGACCATTCGATCTTTGTGTAAAATTCACTTAAATTAAAACCATTTGCTACGCAATTTAGTGCTTTGTGTTTTGTCTCAAAGTGACCCAACATTTAAAAAGTAAAAAAATTAACAAATAAAAGTTACAATAACTTTTTTAATGATATGGATAACGTTCAAACAGGTGTTAACTATGAATTGAATTTTTAACATTTTGGATATTGTGCTTTATCTTTTAAAACAAAGTAAAATCAGAAATGACCTTTTTTGATTGTTTTTCGTTTACTTTTTGTACTTTCACTTAAGCTTTTAGTTGTAATGCCGATCATTTCCGATGCTCATATTTATTATCATTTATTGTTAATAATAATAGATTAAAATAGTAAAAGAATCAGCTGCCCGGAGCTGCTCGGAGGAGCTGCCCAGCGTCAAAATATTTTGATCCGCATGCAGAAAGTATTTGTGTTTTGTTGTTTGTGTTTTTCATGTTAAGTGCTCTTTTATGTGTTTTTTATTGTTGCAAGTATAGTAAATAACAAATTGATCTGTTTTCTTAATTTATTATTAGAAATGTTTATTTTTGGCAATCATTTATAATGCATGAATTCGCCCTACATTATTAAAAGAGTCGCAAAATTTTCGATTAAAAAGTGGTGCAAAGCTGCAATCGTACTAATTTGGCTTGATTTGAAGCTCTCTTTCACAGTGACAAAAAGAGCAAATAAAAGAAGGGGGAGGGGAAAAGGGGAAAAGTGTGCGAAATCCTGCTTTATTTCGTCGATAGCAAGTGCAAAATAAGGCGCTCATCTCTAGTTGCTTTGTTAAATTTAACTTGCGGGAAAATTTAAACTAATTAACAGCGAATAGTTATGGTAGCTTTTAATGATGCAATATTTGCTACAATAGCTTTATGTGATTTGTAAGAAACGGTAGTGAAGGCTTCTAGGTGTTCAGGGTCCTTACTTGCAGTAAAGATCCAAGTGGAGCCAGATGTAAAACGTAAATAGATCGCAAATCAAATAAATCGTTTGTAAGGTTCATCATGACTTTTAATTGTAATTTTCAATAATTTGCTCCAATAGGGCAATTGGTGTTTCTCCTTGGACACCGACTAGGGAAAGGGCAGAACTCGACTGTTTTGGCCATGGAATCTCGGTGTTATGTATTTATAATGCAACGGCATAGATTAGAAGATGTTGACACGACTTGCGGCGACAAAGAAGTCCCCAGTCTGACCATTGAAAGTTCTGCGGCTCATCCGTTCGACATACGGGATCGCCGTTGTCCACAATTGAATCCTCTTGTGCTGGGACAGATCCTCATCATCAGCCCCTCTCGAATGAGGAGCTAATGTTCTTGAAAAGAGAATCAGCACATATTTGTTTATATGCATGGCATACGCACACATTCCTTGTGCGCAAGTTGGTCAAAAACGACATGAGTGGAGCTAACTGCCCTTCACATCGCTGCCTCCTCCTTGAGTTGCGATTTGGATACCACACCACCGCTTTCACTCTTACACACACTTTCACTTAGGACGCAGCCAGGAACGGTGTTGCCTTTAACGAAGCCTAAGCCGCGTTGCAATGATCTCCTAGCAAAAACAATCGAATTGTGAATAGCATAATTAAACCCGCAATAAATATCTATACTTTCCCAGATAATTTTTGTCAACCCGCTGATCATAATGCTTTTCATGGATGAGCTAGGGCCATCTTCTCCTCCAATGAAAAGTTGTTCATCCTTTTTAATGTTTTTGTTTAGTTGTCCTACTCATTTTAAAACTCCGCGCCAAAACACTTGTATGTACAAATATGGGTGCCTACCGCCATGAGTACGAAAAATATGTTTTACATATATTTCACACCTACGAAATCATCTCTCATCGCGTGACTATCGGGTGACTATCGCGTGACACATTGACGTCGGGTGGCAACGCTCTGTTATCGATATGACAATTTTCGCGCGTGAACTCCATACCAACTCACGAAACAGCAACCTGCGAAATCCGTGCGAAATCATTTTTTTTTATATGGGACTTTTTCATTTCGCGGGTATTTCGCGGGTATCTACCATACCAAGCTTTAAGACCACTTACTTATACGACGTTCTATTAACTCCAAAATTTCACTTTAACATTTTACCCAGTTACGATAATGTTCTGCAAGCTAAAACTCATAGCTATTTAAGTCACGGCATTAGTAGTGTAAATAATACATAGGTTAAAATGATATACTGTTATTTTTTTGCCCAACTCAGCGGGAGAAATGTTCTTTAATGTTAATTAACGGAGCATTAACATTATTCATGACTTATTAAAATATGGTTAGCAGCAGCGCAAGCTGCGACATTTGTGACTCTAAAGGAAAGCCTAAAAATAGGCAACACATTTTTATTAAGAGGCCCCAAGCCCAAATATATGACAAACGTGATATTCATCTAGCTCCGCTATTTATTAACCGATCTTTATAAAAATTTCAGAGATTATAGGTGTGGGCTATATAAATTGGATATAACAGACAGACGGACGACTCGGCTGTTGATGCTGATCAAGAATATTTTCTGTCGCTATAGCTATTAGCAAAAGCTATGCAAAATCAGATGGTCACGAGTTATTTCAAGTTAAGTGAGCCAAATTAGCACTTAACCTTTTTTTGGGCCGTATCTTCGGGTTTCGGAGGTCCCCGACGAAAACCAAATATGGGAAAGTGCTATACGCCACCTGCTGTACAGCGTTCCTAGTTTTTTTTTCGCTGTTTTGTACTGTGCTTATTATTTAAAATTTTAAAAATTTTCAAACTGGCATTCAAAGGACAAATAGCACCGTTTATTAAGCAATAACGGTGCCAAGGAATATACAGTTAAAATAAAGAATTATTCAAAATCACCGGAAATGTGCCGTAAATCACCATATACAAATAATGCATGGAAATGCGCTCATACATATGTGTGTATGAAGTAAATACATTCAGAAGTATTTATTTACATACACATTCGCACACATACAAGTTCGTAACTATGTAATCAGAAGAAAATGTGTGAAATTTAAGGCCACATTTTTGAATGTCTGTTTTGAAAACGACGTTGGGTTGTGGCTGAGTGAAAACAACAACAACAACAGCGGCAAAAGCTTATACACATTCCCCTTGGTTTCTCTGACTTTGATTCGTCTCCTATGCATCCTCCTCGGCTTGAAATTTTATAGCTGAAAGTTGGCTTTAATGGCCATTTGAAATGTATGAATCGGACAGTGGTCTAAAGAGTTTACACAGGCCGGGTGGCGGAAACTTTGGACGTTTCTACAATTGCTAACATTGAATTTGCATTTTACTGAATTTGACGTAGACACATGGCCAAAAATTTTACTGTTGTATTTGTCTTAGATGACTTACACTGACACCCCCGGATATGGGGAGCCTTCGACTCACACAATCACGGCCTTGCGCTTTTCATATGTTACTGCGCACCCACACCCGCCCCGGATGCAGGAAGAGGCAAAATTTTCTAATGCTGAGTACGCACACACACACAGGACCGTGCACTGGAACAATTGTAGTCATATGCCTGCGAGTATGTAGTATGTGCGATTCGAATACGCAGTAAACAGAATAACGGAGGCAACAGCACATGACAATAGTTCAATGTGTGCTGCCACTCTCGCTGCTGCTTTGCTAGTTACGAGCAGTTATTACACATAGTACGTCTTGGTATTCGACACGCCTGAGACTGGGGCGGAGGCTGGGAATCGGGCCCGGTTCGCAACTGGAGTCCGACTATCGCAAGTTTTCACCACTGCAACTCTGAATTTGACTTGACAATCTTATGGTGTTGATTTGTGTTTCTGTGGCACACCAACGCCATGTTCAAGCATCTGAAACAGCCATGGCCATTTCAGCAGTTTTCAATTGCAAACACTGCTCCCCCTCCTCCGCCCACTCTTCTTAACTACTGTGACAGAACGGACGGAATTGACTTGTTTCGGCCAAGAGTAAATATTACCAACACTTCCATGTTTAACTTATGCTGCAATGAAACTAATAAAATTATTAGTTCTTGGAAAAGAGCACAAGGCCTTTATTTAGTGCTAAAGTACAATAAAAGCCCCAGCAGTCCCACTACTTTACAGTTTGCTGAGGAAGTGGTGTTTTTGAAAGTTGCAGAAATAACAAAAATAACACAGGAAAATACTCAGAAATAACACTTTTAACAAATAACACTAGGCTGTCACGTTCAGTTATAAGAAGTGGTGGAGGAGATTCTCAATGGATTTCGTATGCTGAGCACAAGTCTTACTTTCAAATTGCTTCATCATGGAGAGTTTTTTTTTTGGTAATTTGACCATAAAGTTAGCATAAAGAAAAAAATTCATATTTCGGCCATTTTTAGGTATTATTTGTGGGAATCCCATAAAATTCATTTCTCAATGAATTAAACGACTTTCTAAAATTATGATATATCAGTGGACCCATTCACCAGATAATTTGGATGTGCGATTTGTGATTTCGATTGGCAAATTTAACATTCAGGATTGCTGAAAGGAAATCGAACGAAAAATATAATTGGTTACCGATTGCTTGATCAGCCTGCCTTAGTCTTAGTTTTCACATAAAATGTTCTCTTAGTGTATGTAAATACTAAAGATATAAGAGTTTAGTGACCTGCATTGATTTTAGTCAAAGTTTTTTGCTTTTTTTTGCGCTGGCTCAAGGTCAATGGTTGATAACAATTTAATGCGATCAACACAATTCAACAGAGATAGCTCGCAACATTACATCGGAATAGCAATTGGTATGTCTGGACTAGGGATGTCGAAATATCGGTATCGAATACTTGTTGAATATATTTTTGGTGTGTATTTTTTTAAGATTCGAAGGCATTCTCTTGGATATTACTAGTATTACTGACATTACTAATATCCAAAAGAAAGCCCTTAGGAATCCTTCATTTTTGTCCAAAAACCAAAAAAAGTATTCATAGTCATAGATCTTCTCTGACCTAATGGGGGCGTATGTGGTCAGGTAAAGCTGCTGATCGGTTTAACTTGGCGAACCCAGCGTGATCCTGGTTTACTGAGTCTCAAGTCGACTCACACCTCCTCGTGGTGACCACCGGTAACAGAGCATTGCATCCGCAACGCTGCTGGCTAACGTGAGCGGCGACCGTTCTTCACAGGGTATAATATATAGGGTTAGTGCGTCGGTTTTGGTACCCACCACCGTAAAAAATCTCCACCAATGAAAACTGCGACTACAATGCCTCGGATACGGACCTCCTCTGACGACACCACGCAAATTCACTAAGGACCACGAATTGAGGATATGCACCTGGAATGTCCGCACCCTCAACGGAGAGGGTGATGATATCGACTTTGGTGGTGTCCTCGAAGGAATACTCTTCATCGGACGTTATTGCACCCAAGAAATGCGATGATTGGATATGGGAGCAAGATAATCACGCTGCCAAAAGAGAAGAAAAAACAGAACACCACCCCCGGGGAGATACGAAAATCGGGAGAAGGAGTCTTTGTCTGACAGTCGGACGATTTAGCCTTTCATGAAACAACTCCGGTAACGGAGAGAGGCTAATAGACTTTGCTGCAGGCCGGAACATGGTCATATAAGTGTACAGGATTTGAACACCTCGACATCCATAAGGCGACCTGGAAGTCCCTGATCAACGAACACGAATCAGATTGATCACGTTGTGATCGACGGAAGGCACTCATCGAGTGTACTAGACGTGCGTGCGATTCGAGGAGCCAACATAGACTCGATCAATGCCTGGTTGTAGCCAACGCGCACAAGCCAGTGTGGCACATGCCTCACGCTCTGGCACACATCGAAAGCTAAACGTCGAGAAGCAATCACTGCTGGCCTGCTGGTCATATGCGGGGGTGCCACAGAAATCTCTAGAGATTTTGCCGACGGTTGGTTTGTAAATCTCTCGAGAAAATCGTCGGTGCCACAGAACTTCAATCTAAATGGTACACGACCATTTGCTTCGGGAAATTCGCAAGCGTCTTTGGCAAATCGATACATAATGCTAATTACTAACTACTAACTATTGTGTATCTCAAACCATCTATCTACAAAACTGTGGAAGTGACATTTTTTCCAAATTGCGTGGGCGGGGAGGGGCGTGGCAAAAATTGAAAATGAACTTGATCTGTCTGCAGATATAAGAAGTTTATGTCCCATACATGTCAAAACTCTATCTCTTACCATCTCTAAGATCTGTTTGTTCATACGGACGGACGAAACAATTTGGAAGGTTCGGTTCTTAGTCCGGTTTCAGGGTTTGGTTCAGCACTTGATATATCCCAAAACAGTTTATTAGTTTCCATTTGGGAGTTAAAAAGCTGAGTAAATTTTAGGTTAGTTTAGCCAACTTAGAGGCTGGCATGTGTCTATTCGTCCCGCATATGGTTGATCAAAGTAAGGGTAAGTAGTTTATTTTTTCTCAAATCAATATAAGTATTTACCATCTGTTTGATTTTAATTTAATTACTTACAGTTCACGTGTACGTCAAAGTGCTTGCTGACAGTGGGTGGCACACCGTTGGACGCTATGCATAGGTATCCACCCATGTCAGTGCGATGCACATTCGTCAAGGTGAGCCGATTACCATCCAACGACTTCAATGCTGCAACGAAAACAAAACGCAAACGTATCTGTATCAACGTGATTTTTGACAAATCAATGGTGTTTGCCCAGTTAGTACGGGATTGGTAGTGCTCAGAAGATGATGGATAGTGGATGATAGGCAAGTATTGTACACCAATACCTACCTTGCTTGTCTCTGGATTCCGTTCGGAGTATAATGTCTTTGCCACCTACACGCCGCCATTGTACTGTTGGCTCTGGCACGCCTGTCGCACTACACACAAGCGAAATGCTGCCTCCTTCAGTGCTGACTCCCTCCTCCAGGTTCTGATCAGGGTGGTTTAATATGTCTGGTGGCACCACAACATCTAAATAGCCCGACTGCAAGAAGACCAGAGTAAATTTCTCGGTTGCTCAACATTTGTGCATTCCCGCAAGATGCCAAAGCAGAGAGCCAATTCGAGACGGTAACACGGCCATGGGAATGGGGCACGGCGTCTGAGCTTCATGAGTCAAGATTACTGGCTCTCCCCCGCGCCCATAACTCGGCTAAGCCTTGTGGGACCAACTGTGGGGCATACATGCACTTACCAGGCTCTTCATGGGATCTGTGTTCACTTGGCACATGTAGCTGCCGGAGTCGTTTAGCTGGACGTGGGATATGTGAAGTTTCCAGGTGTTGTGGCCGTTGTGTGTCACTGATAATCTTGGATTTAGTGAGACCATATGTGTGTGTATGCCAAGAATTGCTTTTGAATCGGACTTAATCCATGCCACCTGAAATTGCAAGAGCATAGCGAGATATACACATCTGATATCACATCACAACACGTCAGTTTCCGTCGCACACACCTTCATTGCCAACCCCCGTGTGAGCAGGGGATCTGAATACAATTTCCACCCCCCGCAAGTATGTGTGTACGTGTGCGTAACTACCATGTCGACTGTTTGGTCAAGCCGAATAAGATTTTGTGGCTTATTATTGTATTAGTACAAAGGAAACTGCCGCCGTCGTCCGCCAACTCAACGTGTGGATACATATAGATGGCCACTGTCTCCAACAACAGCCAAACAATGGAATTTGCTGAGGATTTGCCATCGACTCATAAATTTATAACCAAACATAGTGGCATTAGTCCGAAAGTAGAAGGGAAATAAGGAAGCTAAGACTACTTTTACAGCAAGGCAACTTGGTTTAAAATTCGCTTAACTACACAGCAAGAAAAACTATCAATATCAATTTGATATCTGCTAGTTTAATTGATATTAAGTGAAATATACTTTACTTTATTTCATTTTCAAAATAAAAGTTTTGTGATTCATTTTGGCTGCAAGACATGTAAGAGCGATTAAATCAAGTGCCCCGACTACATACTACCCTACAGCCGGGTGCACCCTTAAGATCTCAGATTTCAATCCTACTTCGTCAGGTGAATGTGTTTTAAAACAAGGTGTGAAACCGATAACATTCAAGTATAGTTAAGAATGAAATGAATGAATAGAAATGAAACCAAGAGCGAGTTCAAAACTAAAACAGAAAATCTGTTCACTAATGCAGTCAGGCTTAATAGAAGGCATACTTAAATTGTTCTTTCACCTTTTTTGCGGTAAGTGTTATTTGCACACGAAAAGGCAGCTGTTGAATTGCAGTCGATTGGCCAAGACAGCGACCAGCGTCCATTATGGTGTAGTTTCTGTCCTGTTTTAACAGTTGTATGCAAACAACTTATTACCTCGAGCCGGCTAGAGCTTGCTAGTTTGAAAATAAACAAGGTCTTTAAAAAAGTAGCTTGGCGTTTTTGTGGAATGGTTTTTTTGGGGTCAACATGAGTTTAAATATCGAGCTTAAGTCCATCTTAGTCATTTCTGATGCAATCCTTTTTCGGATTGAATGTAGTTCGAGTATCGAGCTCAGTTTCTCGTGTATTCTTGCACCAAGCCGTACGAATTATCGAGTTTAAATCAATCAAGACCTGCTTAATTTGATTCGTCTGAGGGATCAAATCGAGCTCGAATAAAGAGTTAAAATCCACCCCGAGTGTTGTTGAAATAAGCCTATATCGAGCAACAGTCACGCTATCCCGAGCTAAAGTCACGATCAAGGCAAGAATTCCGGGATTGAATAATTCGTACTCAGATCAATCCATCTCGTACGTGCTTTGAGAAAATTCGGGCTTGACCGACTTCTGACATCGTTTGTAATTGATTTTTTCTGTATAAGACGCTTATGTATGTGCCATACAAGTCAAACCTCTATTTCTTACCATCTCTGAGATCTCTTCGTTCATACGAACAGACGGTCATGGCTATATCGACTCGGCTGTTGATGCTGATCAAGAATATATATATACTTTATAGGATCGGAAATGATTTCTCCTTGTATTACATACTTTTGCACGAATTTGTTACATACTTTTGCACAAACTTAATATTCTACAGTACCGTTACCGTTTCGGTTTCGTTCAGGTGCTATTGGTTCTAATAATATCGTTCCGACCCAGCAAGCTATATATTTTCTTGATCAAGGCAAACTAGTCTCTCAATTTTGCTAGTACATATGTCGAAACCGACCGGATCGGAATACTAATGCAGAAAGTTTTCATAGGAACAATCGGTCAATAAAATAGTTTTAGTAGGAAAAACATTTTGGTTTTCAACGCAATCGTCGCCAAACCTGGTATTTATAAGATTTCTAATTGAACCAATCTTAATGAAAATCGGCCAACTATAGAATAGTTGCCATAGAATATATAAATCCGAAAAAAGTGTTGGTAAGAAAATCTTTTTTGTTTTCAATGGTAGAGCTTTATACATTCATGTAATGAATATTTTTTGTTTCAACACAAATTTGGCAGCCAAATGGTCAAAGTAGTGGCGCCATCTATTGCTCCGGAAATCACTCGGGTAAAGTGGCTTAAAAAAAAAATTTTATTTCTTAAAATTTCTGGTAAAATGTGGTTTTTATATATTTATATAATTAGGGTTGGGGGGACGCTAACTTTATTTTTTTTTTTTCTTCTCTAGAGGGTGGTATTATAATTTTGCCCAGAAGTTTGCAACGTATAGAAATATTCATTTCCGACCCTATAAACTATATATATTCTTGATCAGGGTGACGAGATGAATCGATTGATCTTTGTCCGTCCGTCTGTCTGTCCGTCTGTCTGTTTCTACGCAAACTAGTCTCTCAGTTTTAAAGCTATCGAGCTGAAACTTTGCACAGAGTCTTCTTTTTACTGCTAATACACTGCTAATATTTCGGAACCGACCGGATCGGATGACTATATCTTATAGCTACCATAGGAACTATCGGTCGAAAAGTGGGTCTTTGTGAAAAAAACTTTTTTGTTTTTGATGTTAACGTCTCCCACTTCAGCGATTATTAATATTATTCGCTTTCACATAGATTTGGAAGTTTTTGTCAAAATCGGTTGACTATATCTTATAGCTGCCATAGGAACTATAGGTCGAAAAGTGGGTTTTAATGAGAAAAAATTTTTTGTTTTTAATGTTAACGTGTCTCACTTCAGCGATTATTAATATTATACGCTTTTACACAGATTTAGAATTTTTATGTCAAAATCGGATGACTATATCTTAGGAACTATCGGCCGAAAAAAGGGTTTTAATGAGAAAAACTTTTTTGTTCTTAATGTTAACGTGTCTAACTTCAGCGATTATTAATATTATGTGCTTTTACACAGAGTTGGAAGTTTTGGTCGAAATCGGATGACTATATCTAATAGCAGTCATAGGAACAATCGGTCGAAAAGTGGGTTTTATTTAGAAAAATAGTTTGTTTTAATGCTGGCGTTCTTAAACTTTGATGTATTAAAACATTTGCAAGGGTATAAAAACTTCGGCAAAGACGAAGTTAGCTTGGCCTTCTCGTTTTTTATATATTTTTTCCATCCCCCTTTTTTGTAAGTCTTTCTTTACAATCATAAAAAAACTGATCGTTCATACGCAACTAAATGCTATAAAATATGTGTTTGACGACTACAACTGATCGAAATTAAAGCGCAATGCCAAAATATTTTGGAATAAGTCAAACCAATTTAGCTGGAAGGTACAGTCCAATATTTTCGGTCTGCCAAAATAATAAAGGTATGTTATTTTTTATTAGAAAGTAATTGACTTACCCGATATTGTCCCAAGTTATCGACAACACATGTAAATGATATGTCGCGTCCTTGAGGTACTGAAATGTTTGTCAATTGTGCCAGAAACTCAGGTTCTGCATCACCTTCACTGTGACCTGCTTTAAGTGTATTAGAATGAGAAAGAAAAGAGATTAGTTCAATAACGAATCCGATTTAAATAACTAAATAAAGATGCATATGCAGATTAACTTCATGTGTTTAATCTGCGATAATTTTATTCCACTAAAAAAAGTCATGACTAAAATCAACGGTTTCTCCCTATTCCGGGTCCTAGAAATCGAACTGCATCATTACATTTTTGAGTTGAAGTTTTCCAACAACTTTGTCAAACATTTCTTGACTGAAACACCGGATACCGTGGAAACCAGTATCAAAAGTGAGATGGGATGCTTTGGTCAGAATTCAATCTAAATATTGCAAACGTAATTCATATTCCACTTATTCAGATGGACAAAATTTTGTTACCGTCATATCAAATTGGACATTGTGAAAAGCTTCATCAAATCAATTAGTCGTAATGGCGAAGTTATTAAATGTTTAACAATGATATTTCCAAGACTAAGGGTGGCGAATATAGAAGAAGGAATCTTGCTAAGTCTTTTCTTTTCATTGCATTAATAGAACTAAGTGAATATAATTTTACAAAAAAAAACACATTATAAAACACTGCCTGGGATTCCACAACTGTTTGAGAGTGCATGAAAAAAATTTGTTTCAGGGTCTGCGACTTGGATTCAAAGTTTATCACTCATACATACTGTTGGCCTTGCCTACATGTTTAATTTTTAAGTAGTTGGCGTAGACTTGGTTTGAAGTCAGAACATTTGACAAAAAGGTACCATGACCATTCAAAAAATTGTTTTTAAAAAAGGCAAGACCATATGGAAATAATATTTGCTTACCATATATTTATTCGAAATAGTATATTACTGCAAAATTTCTACTATTCTGCGCTGTTCACTTGTAGATGAAAGCAAGTTTAAGCCGTACACTAAGAGGCTATCAAGATATCTTTGAAGTGAGGTCGCACACGAACTGAACTGAAGTGCTGCGCATCACGGTTGCAGCCGTTCTTCCGTCTATTTTTACTGCGCTGCTTCACTGTTAATAAAAAATAAATTATTTTAAAATATATTTATATATATTTTTATTTTTAATTATTTAAATTTTTTTTAGAAAAGAAGGTATTTTTTTAAAAATTTTTTTATTTTTATAATAATTTAATTTTATAATTTAATAAAAATATTTAAAAAATAAAAAAAATAAATAGAGATTACTATACTACTACACTAGTTTACAAAAATAAAAAAATTTTTAATAAATGACCCATTTCAACTGAAATATTTTTATAGTGTAGTTTGGAATGGTGATCTCAAAAAATCAATTTCAAAAAATTTTTCATGGCTCCGTTTTTAAAATATGAATTTTTTTCACTGCGGATTCTTAAGTAGAAAAAAAAATAATTTTTTTGAATTTGTTTATATTTTTCTAGGCGTTTAAAAAATGAAATTTCTTGCGTTTTTGAGTAAAAAATCGAATTTTTTAAAATGTTTTTAGTTTATTGTATCCTAACTACTAGCTTTTATATAAAAATTTTCCTTTTGAGATCACAAAAATTTCAGTAAAAATATGTAAACTAGAGCTATTGACAAAAAATTCCGGGTATTTGTTTATAAATTAAAAAAATCTTTATTTATTCTTGTAAATTCATTTCATTCCCCTCAAAGTGCTAAGTGCTAATGTTTTTTCAATTTTAAAAACATGCTTCTTCTTTTCGGGTTCTATCTCTTATATAAACTTAAAACAGTGTCCACGAAGCGGTCACTTGAGTTTAGCGAATTGCCAATGTAGCCAAAATGGCCACTCAAAATGGTTTCCACTCTTATGTCGGCAGTACCTGACTAGAAGGTCCATGCTTTCAAGCGGATATGGGTCTTGCTGGAACCCCGTTCGTGGACCAGGCTGACTCCAACCTGCGAGCCACTTTAGTCGCACTTTCCGAAATGGACAGGCTTACAAATTTAGTCCCATATAAGACTGATAAAACGCATCTCTTTCTCAAGTTGGAAATGAGCTCGGCTCGGCAAAATTTGGTCTTAGTCTACCGACCAAAAATACATTCGATTCTTGCTTCATATTTATTTGTTGCTCCATTAAATTCATATTTAACAACTTTTAAAATGATACGGAGAGTTCGTCGACGAAACTTCGGCTGATGAAAAATTAGCCAAAAAGTCCACACTGCACAGCTAGAGTCTGTCAAAACAAATTTTTATTCCTTTGAAAACGATTTATAGGACTCGAAATATGGGAGAAGCACAGTGTTATATTATATTAAGTGATTTATATATAGCGTTGACAATATATTCTCTTTACATAAAATGATTTTTCTTTTCTGTCTTGA
>JAEIFU010001965.1:0-53638 GCA_018904235.1 Lordiphosa stackelbergi
AATCGTTTTAAAACATTATTGGAATAAAATAATTCAAGATTTATCTAAAATTTAATTTTCAAATATTTAAACATGAAAGAAAGTCGGTCAAGCCTGACCAATAGTAACTCTGTACCCCCCAAAATTTGAATATATCTGATCAATTTATGTTAGATGGCAAAAAACTCATAAAGTGGATTAAGTGCTGCCCATCGTCGTTGCGACCAATGCTACCCATTATAATTGTTTGTATCTTCATTCAATTCGGCAAATTGATAAACAATACTGATTGCTTAATATGCGACGATGCGTGGCAAAAAACTAAAAAAAAAAAAAATAATAACTGTATAATAACTTTATAAAAAATGTATGTCAGCCATGTCAAACCTAATAAAAATTCTAGGTCCCATATCAAAGGCAAAAGCCAAAACTAATTGAGAACCAAGAAATGAACCTTTAACCGAAATATTCATTCGGGACGTCTCAGAACAAAATACGTTTCAGGACTAATCCTAGTTTGTATCTAGAAATTTGAAAAAACAATCATGCGGTGCTGTAATTTGCCGAACGAATGATAAAGATCGAATGAACAATCCTCAAGTTGAGACCAAAAGAAAGTTTCTTTGTTCAACGTCACAAGGGGCCGGCTCTCTAGCTCAGTAGTTCGTACTAGTCTAGTTAGTCTATAGTTCGTACTTTCGAACTGATTTAGTATTAATTTGATTTAATTTAATTGTCGCTATAATTTTAATTCATTTTTTATTTGATTAAAAAATGTCAGAAAATGTCTCATAGATGATATAATTGTTTGTATGAGGTAGAATGCTTTGAGTACAGTGTCTATTGTCAGAAAGCCTGGGTATTCATTTTTAAGTAACTTAAAAATTGATCTGAATTTGACTAACAAAATATATAAAAATCTAAAAGGTAAAAGGCTAAAGAGATCCTATGTAACCTCAGCTAATTTTGACTTCACAGATCCAGTAACTAAAAATGGAAGAGGAAACATCTCCACCGTCATCAGTTGTTACTGTCCGGAATGCATCCACACGTCCACAATTGCCCACATCTGATGTTTCCAATTTGATCAAAAAACTAGGCGTTTCTCTAGGTCATCCTCAGCATAATGTGCAACGTTCCTTGGAATGGTTGGAACCTTCAAAGAACAAGCCGTCTGCCGATTGCCACGATTTGGACTTGTTAAACAATTCCCGTTTACAATTCCACAACTCAGATGCAGATGAACGTGGTCTCAATAAGACTCGCGAATCGCTTTTTACGCATTTGTGCGGGGAACTAGAGGAAGCTGAACTCGATGAACACAAACGCTCTGGATATTTGCAATTTCTGTTCGATCTTTTTGACAAAGACAACCCGATGCAGCAGACTAATGAGGAAAGCCTAAGTTGTCGCTTGGAGTTTATGAATAATATAAGTGGACAGGTACACAAGCTCTTAGGCCGTCCGAAGCAAGGGGCTAATCTGATGGGTAAGGAAGAAAAAACACGCCTAGTTAATCTATGCCGTTCCAATGTGGTGCAAAGACCACAAAAAGTAATGGAATGCCTTAAGATAGAGGGAAATGCCATAATGGCATATATTGCACAGAGTGACCCATACAAACTGGAACAGGGAACTTTGATTTTACATGAAGAATATATAATGGCACAATTCCAACAAAAGAAGAATATAGTTTTGGATGTAAAACAAAAACTGCCACCAATTAATGAGACTCGCTTTGATTCAACACTAGCGAATGTGAATGAAATGTCCCAGTTATTGAAGGATGATGAACATAATAAGCCATTAATACTAAATAAAATGCAGCAAACTATTGTGGAAGCAGTTTCGGATAAGTCAGAGAAATCATCGAAGGCCACCACAGCTATTGAAAAAAGTTCAGGAATGCAAAAATCTGAGGAGGTTTTATGTAAAGGACAAGGCAAACTCAATAATTCTGAAGAAGAAATGCAACTCCACTTTCCGTTTTTAGAACTGCCCAATGACAGACCTAGCCTCACACCAAATCTCCAGATTGTACAAGAACAGCAAACTGCTGATGACCCACTCGACACTCTCTCGGTGGAAACCCTTAAACCACGAGCCCTACCAAGATCCCAATATCAGCGGTACATTATAGCCGCCTCCCGTGTCATAATACAACTTTTTAAATGCAACTCCTCCTATCAATGTCCTCACAACGATCTCCTGGCACCAAACTTTTTTGAGGAGCTTGAGCAGCTCTTCGAACTATTGGCACAACCCAACAATTCTCAAACCGCGTGTCTGCAAGCTTCTGACATACGAAAACGTTTGAGCGTGATAATTGAACGTTTTGGCAAAGATATTTCCTATACAAATGCTTTG
Organism: Lordiphosa stackelbergi; assembly: GCA_018904235.1. Lineage (NCBI taxonomy): Eukaryota > Metazoa > Arthropoda > Insecta > Diptera > Drosophilidae > Lordiphosa > Lordiphosa stackelbergi. The sequence continues at coordinate 2,347 of JAEIFU010001965.1, forward strand.
AGCTCCTTGGAAAAATTTCAATTGAATAAAATGCTTACCCGTCGGGAACTAGATGCCCTTGCAACTCTACGTAATCAGCTAGTTGATCGTGTTGGTGCCATACAATCGCAAAAAGATCTTCAGCGTGATGCTCTGAATGGCATGATGGGATATGAATGTGAACAATTGAAATATTCTTGCCGAACATCACGTCTAATATTACGCTTACCGCAAGAGCAGCAGAGCATCAGCCAATCTTACTTGCTCTTAAATTTGGGTAATTTGGGTTATACGTATCGTATGCTGCAGCAACAACTGGAAAGTCTGAAGAGCCTGGGGAAAAGTGGCATCGCTTTGGCTGAGAGTTTATGTCAAGAGCTACGTCTATACCATCAGTTCTACCAGAAAGAACAATGCCATCCTGATAGCCTGCTGCGTCTTTTCTATTTGACTAGAGGCTATCAGTGTCGCTTTCAATGGTTTACTGGCTTAATGAAACGTCTCTGGCAGAAAAAACCCATATGGTCAGTGCTGTTTGAAGAGTTGAATAACAGAAATGATAAAAGTGAAATATTGCTAATACAAAAGTGGTTAAAGTTGGCCAGTCAAGATTTAATAGCAAACTTAACTCAATGGTTACGCAAAGGACTGCTACCTGAGGCTGGTGGGGACTTCTTTATAGAGAAGATAGACAATGCTGCGTATTGGAATGACCGATTCAAATTAGTCACGGAAAGAATCCCTCCATATTTGGACCAAGAAGTCCTTAAATTAATCCTCAACGTGGGCAAAAACCGTCAATTTGGTGTTCAATTTTTGGGAGTTGAACTAGAACCTTTCATTACCAAACAGGAAATAGCAAAGGCCTACGAGTTGTTGTATGAAGAACAATTTAGAGAAGCTTTCTATCAGCTGACTTGCACCCTGCATGAAAAGGTCTCGGGAGCGTTAATAAATCATTTGTTGCCCGCAAACCTTTTTCATAAACTTCACAAATACTTATTACTACGAGATGAGCACTTTGTTAATAGCTTGATGGAAATATTAGAGCCAGCACTGGAGCAGGCCGGTAATTTATATGATGTCAAACTACTGAATCATATGTTGGAGGAGATTATAACGCGCGATAATACCGAACTCTATGTGGCTGAGCTCTCAAACAAAGGTCAAAAATGCTGGTCACGCTTTTTATTACAATGGAAGCTCCCGCCTCAATGGCAGGTTCTTTTTGGACAAACCCTGTCGCAGTATTATGCCATATTTCCTGCCTTATGGCATTTCCATCATGCCAACTATGTACTCTGTGGAAGAGTGCAAAGACAACAAAGGCATTTTCATGAGCGCTTCTCTGCGGAAAAGCTGCCCAATGTGTGGCAAGTAGAGATACGTTTTGGGCAAATTATCCTACTCTTCTTAAGCATTATGCAAACCTTAAAGCGTTATCTATTATCGAATGTCCTGGATGAGTGCTATGAACAGCTGATACAGGCCTATCAAACGGCCACAACTCTGGAGGAAATACTTCAAGCTCATGATTTTTACTTAAACTCCATCAAGATTAATTTTTTTCAAGCCAAATGTTCCAGAAAATGTAAACGCAGCTTGGAAGGTCTCTGTCAACTGGTATTGCAGTTGGACGTCCAACAAGAAAAGTTTATGGGATTATGTAAACGTAGGATGAATTATTTACGAAGGCGCCCTAATTCTCGGCACTTAAACGAACGTTCTGTGGAGTTTCTTTCGACCTGCGAGAAAACTTGTGTTGCTCTCAATGAACTGGAAGATCAATTTCGAAATGCTTTGACGGAGTTTTTAATAAACTTACATACTCGAGGCGGAAAAAACTTTAGGATGCTAGCTAAAAAACTGGATCCCATGGGACTTTACGAAGAGCGAAATGAGAAATTAAGACAGGTACAACGTTTCGGATTTCTCAAAAAGAGCGAAATACCAGAAGTGAACTAAAGGTAGTGAAGTTGGAGAACCAAAATGATTGTGCTTTATTTGTCAATGGATTTTATTAAGATTTTTAATTTTTCAAAGTGGTTGTAATCAACACTTAAGCTGTTTGTATTTGTTGTACAATTCCGCAAACTTATGCGAATAAATCGTTTATATTTATTAGAAAAATATTATCGAAGTTCGGCATTTAATACCGATGACCTACGAGAACGCAAGTTAAGCTCGGCCCTGCCCGATTTCGATGTACTCGGTATTCAGGGAAAGAAATGGTTGTGTTCCTTAAGGCAACGCTGAAAAGTATTCAAAGTTTTTTATAACTTCTATATTTAGGCAACCTAATCTAACCATGGTTGAAATGGAAAGATCCCATTTTTGCACTTAGTCCGTGGAAGGCCCTTTCTACGCTGTGATCGTAAAGGGTCTGTCCCGTTAAACCATTTAGAAAGAAGCACGAATTTTAGCAAAGGGGCAACACCCATTTCAGAAATGTCTGATGACCAATCTCTTAGGAAAGGACGACCTAAAACTGCGAGTCGCTTTTTGCTGAGAGCTGGAAAATGACAAAGAGGTGCTGCACATTCTGCTCTTCATGCACTGAATTCTACAAAGTAAATTTTTTTTCCACCCAACCCCCCGGCCCGCCCCCCACACCGAACCCACAGGCAAAACTGCTTATCCTACAGATCTAAGATTTGGCATAGACCTTCGTTTAGTTATGCAGGCGCGCATTAAGAAAGAAAATTTGGAAAATTTGTCCGCGAAGTTGGTGAAAAGGCCCAAGAAAAGTTAGTATGGGCCACATAAGTGGCTGTGGCGCTCAAGCAATATTGTGGGCAATGTTGAGCACGAGGAGAAGTGAGCATGAAAGAAAACGACTTGAATGTATGAGTATTGGCTCTCTGACACAGACGATAGCTGCTATGAGAGGCATGTGTTGGAAAGAAATAGCAATTAACAATAGAGAGAAGGAGAGGTATTACACACAGAATGAAATGACATGTTGGTGGGGGAGAGGGGGACGTTGAAAGAATGAAAAGCGCCGGAAGAGGGAGGGGTGGTGAGAGGTAAGAGTTGACTTTTGATATTTCTTCTTCTTCTTTATTGGCCATCACAACTGTTTGACGGTCTCTGCCTCTGCGATTAATGCTCTTCAGTCGCTTCTGCTTCGTGCGAGTTGGCACCAGTTGGTCACACCAAGCTTGGCAATGTCTGCCCGCACCTGGTCGTTTCATCTTAGTGGAAGTCTGCCTCTCTTGCCGCCTCCATAGTCAGCCGCCTTCGCTTTATACGCCTTTTTTAATAGAGCTTCTTCGTCCATTCTGGTGACATGTCCTAACCAGCGCAGCCGCTGTTGCTTTATGAGCTTGACCAGACAGGTGACCCCATAGAGCTCATACAGTTCGTCATTCTTTCGCCAACTTTTAAAGGTCCAAAAATCCTCCGAAGATTTTTTACCCGTTACTCGTAGAGTAAAAAGGGTATATTTAAGTCGTGCAAATGTATGTAACAGGCAGAAGGAATCATTTCCGACCATATAAAGTATATATATTCTTGATCAGCATCAACAGCCGAGTCGATTTAGCCTTGTCCGTCTGTCCGTCCGTCCGTCCTTCCGTCCGTCTGTATGAACACCTAGATCTCAGAGATGGTAAGAGATAGAGGTTTGACATGTATGGGACAAATGCTTCTTTTATCTGCACGCAGATCAAGTTTGTTTCAAATTTTGGCCACGCCCCCTCCCGCCCCCGCAATTTGGAAAAAAGTTATATCTCCTACAGTTTTAAAGATAAAGATTCGTACCTTCTAGAGATAGTTAGTAATTAGCAAAATGAATCGATTTGCTGAAGGAATGATAAAGATCGGATGAGCGGTTCTCAAGTTATGAGCAAAAAAGTGAACCAAGCCCTCCCCGCTACCACCCTGAAAAAATGTTGCATACTTTTTGGATGGTCACACTAAAGTACGCGGGAACACTGTTAAACCAGTTTTTTCATGAGTAACGGGTATATCGAAGTCGGTTAGAGCCGACTTTAACTTACGCTCTCGTTTGTTCAAATGTCATTGTCCATGCTTCTGCGCCATATTGCAGGACTGGGATGAAAGTCCGAGATCATGGTGTTCCGAAAAGGAGGCAGGCTGTCAGCATTGGAAAATTTGATATTTTAGACAGAGCCGGGGAAGGTAGTACAGTAGTAGTACTTGGAGGTGTTTTGACGCCAACAACGAGTTTTAAAAAACATGTGGCAGCAAGAGCGAGAGAAGCAAAAGCGAGCATAAACTCAGTGTTGGCAAATTTCTTAAACAAGGGAACCCTAAACCTAGTTGCAAAAATGGAACATTTTCAACCCTATCAGCAGAACGGTGCAGTGCTATGATATGGCAGATCAATTACAACGTTATTTTATTAGGAGTTTAAGCTGTCAGACTGTACGCCGAATTATATTTCGGCAATAAAAGCAGGACTTGAAGATAGGTACATTTACAGCTTAACTTTTCATCTTAAGTACTTGGCACGCGCACTTTTTGAGTTTAAAGCAGCTCGACTTCCGCATATTCTGGCTAAGAAAGTGATGCGCAATAATTTGGGATGGATTTGAAAGGTTCAAGACATATGTGAGCGAAATGGGGTAACTCTGGAGAGCAACGCATCGTAGGCTACAGGAAGCGCCGTGAGGTTATATAAAGATTAAAGCCATAAGGTAGGATCTTCATACCGACAAACGGACATAACCTGGATAATGAAGGCGAGAGCGGATCTGCTATGGTTGAACGGCTGTCCAAGAAGGACTGTTAATGGTGGCATATGCTCACTATGTTACAGCAAGGAGTTGGAAGACATGCAGCATTTTGTGGGGCGATGTCCGGTTCTAAGAGAATTCCGTATGCGTTGGTTTGTGAAAGGCACACTTACAAGAGAAGAGATAATCATGGCTTTAAATGGAGAAATGGGATGGAAGAATTTGGCTAGACTTACTTAGGGGTCCATAATATACAGGAATAATTTTTTGCTAAAGCCTGCCTTTTGGGATTCCCAAGCGTTCATAGCAATTCATTCATGAAGCAACTTCTGCCAACACACTTGGAAGCGCGGACAGCTGAAGATTGAATTGGTATTCATGAAATAGCGTTATACTGTCAACCAGCCTCCTCTCCTTGTTGTGTTGTGCGTGTCTTGTTTTAGAAAAGTTGTGGACAATATCCATAACTTAATGACCTAGAGCCTGCCTAAAAAAGTTCAACGATATAGAATAATATTATTAATGAAAATTTTTAATACAAATGTGATAATTACGATAGGCAATTTATAATACAGGGTTGTCCATATTCGACGGACCCATCTGGCAACGCCATAACTTTTGACAGAGATGTCAGATCGCTTAATGACATACCGCGTTTGAAGCGTCAGTCCAAGCAGATTTTACCATGGAACAATACACGCCACGCGAGCGCTCTGAAATAGTTGAAATTTACATTCAACAGAACAAGTCAATTGTGAAAAACTCAACGTGCTTTTAAAAATTTCACATTTCACATTGAATGGGACCGTAAATAAGCAAAATTGCCGTATTTACGCCACTGAAAATCCCTCAGGAGATTCAAGAAGTGCCTCTTCATGACGAAAAAGTCACAGTTTGGTGCGGCGTTAGTGCGAAAACGGTCATTGGGCCGTTTTTCTTCCAAAATGAAAATGGCCATGCTGTTACCATCAACCAGGAGCGTTATCGCGACATGATGACCAATTTTGTGATGCCAATTATTCGTCGAAAGCGTATGAGGCAGTTCTGGTTTCAACAAGACGGCGCTCCACCGCACACAAGTCGCATAACAATCGATTTTCTGAAGAAATTGTTTCCGGGCCGTTTGATGTCGAAAAGTGGTGATTTGGACTGGCCACCGCGTTCGCCCGATTTGACGCCGCCTGACTTCTTCTTGTGGGGATATTTGAAGTCAAAGGTTTACGTTAACAAGCCAAGGACCGTAGAAGAGCTCAAGGACAACATTCGTGAAGAAATAGCCGCTATTCCGGCCGAAATGTTGGCGAAATCGATGGAAAATGCTGCAAAAAGGGCACAATACGCCATCAACGCCAGAGGCGGCCATTTGAGAGATATCATATTCAAAAATTGATGTAAACAAATCTACTTGGAACAAATTAAATGATTAAGATTGCCAACCGCCAAATTTTTTATTTTTTTCTTTGATTTTAAAAAAAAAAATGGGTCCGTCGATAATCAACCCTCTGCTTGTACACGTTGTTAAAACAACAGAAGAAAAGCTGACGGTTATAAACCAATCTTTTAAATGTTTATTTCTGGAATAAGAAAATAATCTGCAGCTACAAACTATGTATATGTATATGGAAAAAATAAACATCTATCCTATCTATGTATCTATCTACTAGGTATTTCGTCTTGTCCTCATTTACGCTAAAGCCATTAGTTCAGACTGCCTCTCAATCTCTGAAAAAGACCTGCTTACTGCCCGTTCGGATTTGCCGGTAATGTCAATATCATCGGTATATGCAAGTACCATTAGATCTTTATGAATAAAGGCGCCCGATCTATTGGCATGTGGGCACTGGCGCAGCATATATTCCATCAGTACATATGCTGGTGACCAAGGCGAATGATTGGGCAAAATTGGTTTTTCGAGTGTCTCGGTGCTTATTTAAGTAAATGATTTTCCTTACAATATTACATGCTTACGTTCTTCCACTGGGGTTGTTTTGGGCCGTCTTCCTTTGCTGCAGTTAAAACATATTTAAACTCAGCTGTCCTCCAACGCGTTTCGGCGAGCCTTTGCTGCCTTCTTCAGGGAGTCTGTTTTTATTTGTGAGAAATTACATACAAACATAAATCCACATATTCACTACATATATAAATAAATCTATTTTAAGTGTAAATACCTAATAGCTTGTCGCCTTTTTTTTTCTTGTATTGCACTTGATTATTGTTGTTTGTTGTCAGTATATCCATGTTTTTCATTACTGTTCTGTGAGGAATTGTATGGCAGGCAATTCCTCACAAGAACAGCAACAGGCGGAAAGGAGGGGAATTTCCCCTTCGGCGAATTCGGTAGGGCGAATCGGGAAGCGCGACGGCGAAGAGAAACGAGAGTCAAAGGGGAATTGAAGCGTCGTCGGCAGGCAACGGAGATCGGTAAGAGGCCGCCAAATCGGGGCCGATCGTGTGCGAAGAGCGAGAAGACGAGATAATTTCTTGTTGCTAGGCAGCGCCAGAGCAGCGCTGCCGATGGATATAGCGGCAGTTGAAGAGCGTATGGAAAGGTTTCTGAGCGCCCAGATGGAGGTACCGTATGGAACGGAATGTTCGAGACGTATCCGAGGGAGTGCTGGCGTTTCGATTGGGTGTTGCTAGGCAGCGCGAGAGCAGCGCAAAAACAGTTACACCGTACGAGCAGCGCGGGAGGGTATAAAAGGACCAAGGAACAGGCATGAGCATGAGGCAGTCAGTGTCTTACGGGGAACTACTGCGAGTGCGTGTCAACGATTTAAGTGACAGTAAAAGTGTAAAGAATTCCAAGGATACGTCAAAGGATCTCTCCAGGACCGAGAGAAGCGGGAAACGACGATAGGTGCGTAAAGAGGGAATAGACAGTCAATTGGGAGAAAGGGTGGATGGCTAATCCGAGAAGGGTAGGCGAAGACGGAGAGCCGGGGCGACGGGCGCAAGGTTCACACGGCAGGCTATCTTCTTCTTCCTTCGTGCCCGAGACGTTTATTAGTCGCATCAATCGTTTCTAAGAAATTGTTTCTTTTTTTCGTGGTCTTGCTGGCCACCGCGTTCGCCCTTTGCGCCGCCTGACTTCTTCTTCTGGGGATATTTGAAGTCAAAGGTTTACGTTAACAATCCAGGACCGTGAGAGCTCAAGAAAACCTCGTGAAGAAATAGCCGTATTCCGGCCGATATGTTGGCGAAATCGATGGAAAATGCTGCAGGCCCACTACGCCATCATCGCCAAGCGGCCATTTTGAGAGATATCATATTCACAAATTGATGTAGACAAAGCTACTTGGAACAAATTACATGATTAAGATTGCTAACCGCCACTTTTTATTTTCTTTTTTAAAAAAAACTTCCGTGTAATTCCGTTCCGTCTTTGCCCTCCATTTTATTTTCGTACACAACTCCGCTTTTGTCTTCTTTCTTTAACTCGGTCCTTGGTATTTGTAAACAGCCGTCTTGTGTTGTTGTGGGCTTTGTAAGCGAAGATCAGCTGTTGTGTCTTTTGTTGTGGCAATATTCCTACGATTTTGCATTGGTTAGGTTTGAAATGTTGGACTTATTATATTTTGGTGTTTTTAAATAAGTTGTCTGTTGTCTCCTTGATTAGTCTGTTTATGAGGTGTTCTGGGTAACTATTTTTCAGCAGAATTTTCTTTATTTTGATATAGTTGTCCGGTCTAAAATGTTCTTCGCTTATTGAGTACACTGTTCTGATAAGGTTCTTAGCGGTATTGATTTTCTGCTTGGGCGGGTGGTTCGAATTGAAGTTTATTAGCCTACCTGATGCCATTGGTTTAGTATACCAATTGAATGTCAGTTTTTCATTTTCCCTTGAAATCTCAGCGTCTAGATAGGCTATTTTGTTTTTCTCCTCAATTTCTACTGTGAATTGAATACGTCTGTGTTGTTTGTTGAGTGGCCTTTTTTTTTTTTTCTTTTTTTTTTTTTTTTTTTTTTTTTTTTTTTTTTTTTTTTTTTTTTTTTTCTTTTTTTTTTTTTTTTTTTTTTTTTTTTTTTTCTTTTTTTTTTTTTTTTTTTTTTTTTTTTTTTTTTTTTTTTTTTTTTTTTTTTTTTTTTTTTTTTTTTTTTTTCTTTTTTCCTTTTTTTTTTTTTTTTTTTTTTTCTTCTTTTTTTTTTTTTTTTTTTTTTTTTTTTCTTTTTCTTTTTTTTTTTTTTTTTTTTCTTTTTTTCTTTTTTTTTTTTTTTTTTTTTTTTTTTTCTCTTCTTCTTTTTTTTTTTTTTTCTTTTTTTTTTCTTTCTTTTCTTTTCCTTTTTTTTTTTTTTTCTTCTCTTTCTTCTTTTTTTCTTTTTTTTTTTTTTTTTTTTTTTTTTTTTTTTTTTCTTTTTTTTTTTCTTTCTTCTTTCTCTTTTTTTTTTTTTTTTTTTTTTTTTTTTTCAAATTCTAACGTTCTAAAATTTTCTCGGTATCCTTCGACTTAACAATGCACAATATGTCATCTACATACTTTGAAAGGTGTTTTATCTGTATGTTTATTGAGTCCAGTTTCACAATTGTATCGTCCAGTAATTTGTCCAGAATGATATTTGCTATTTTTGGGGACAGTGGATTCCCCATTGGCAGTCCAAATATTTGGTTATAAACGGTGTCATTATACGTGAAATAGTTGTTATCTATCAAGCAGAATTCTAGCAATTCCTTGAACCGTCGTTTGGGAATTTCTGTGTGTGGTGCCACTTCAGTCCATCTCTCCATAATGTTGCTTATCGCTAGTGATGTCGGGATATTGGTGAACAATGATACTACATCGAATGAGACAAGTATTTCGTCCTTTTCAATGTGCCGGTCTTGAAGTCTGTGCTTTAATTGGGTTGAATTTTGTATATTGTACTTGTCGGATGTTAGGTTCTTTAAGATGTGTCCTATGTGTTTTGCTAATTTACTTTATAGCAGGGGACAGTAGTTGATGTCGCTATGGGTCTAAGTGGTACGTCTTTTTGATCAATTTTGGGTAGTCCATAAATGCTTACAAACTCGATAAATGAACGTCCAAAAACCATGTCAGTACTCCAACCTGTCTTAAGGACATTGTCATACCAATTGATATGATTTTTTCCCACCAATAAATGAAACTCTTTGTTTAAACGAATGCGTTTTGAAAGTGTGTGTGTGTGTTTTCATTATTTATTGCATACATTGAAGATATTGATTTTTCTGTTTGTTGTTGTAAACATATTTGTTACAATATTCAATTTTTGTTGCTCATATATTATAGTTTTTGTTTTGTTCTTTTATTTTTAAAGACCGTTTCCAAAAAACACGAGTGTGTGTTTGTGGCTTAATAGTTGTATATATATATATGTATGTAGGTATGTGTGTATATATAAGATAAATTGATTACAATTTATGACATTTTCATATGTGTTTGGCTCGCTCGCTGGAGGCTAAACTCGAAGGCGAGGCGAGGCGAACTTGCAGGCAATGTTGCAAGGATGCATACATAATCTATGCATGTGTGTAGATATACTGTTAGATAAGATTATGTGTGTGTGTGTGTGTGTTTAAATATGTATGTATGTGTGTGCTTAAGCTCTAAACATTTGTTTAGCTTCATCAAAATTTCACTTCAAGTTTGCCCCGTGTTGCATGGTTTGGTTTGGCTTTTGCTTGCTAATACATATAAGTATGTATGTATGTGTGTACGTCTAAATAAAAAGAATACAAATGATGTGTGTGTGTTTGAGTGTGTTCATGTGTTATGTAAGTTCTAAATGCACGCTCGTTCGAAATGGCTAAGAATTTGCTTTTGCTAAAAATTTGCATTGATCAACACAACAAATGAAAATCTAAGAAAAATTCTTTCTCTTTTGAAATTAATCATATAACATGTGTGTGTGTGTGTGTGTGTGTATGGGTGTGTGTGTTTTATTTGTTAAAAACTAGTTTGGATAAATTGTAGGCTTGCTTTTCAATTTCGTTTCAGTTAGTATTAGATTAGAAGATCTGCTAGACAATAATACCATCGCTTTGTTATCGTCACTAGAATCTAATGTTTTTTGTTTTTGTTTCTTTTGTAGCTGTATCACAATTGGGTTTTGGTTTACTTTCATTTCTCAAAAACTCATTCGAGTTTCGTTTGCGTTTTGTTTTCTTCTATGTATTTGTTTGGGCCAAAAACAAATTTTGCTTAAAACTTACAATGCTGCTGCTTTGCTTCAACTTTGTTGTTGCTGCTCAATCCTCATCATCCTCATCATCATCATCAAAAGCGGCTCCTAACTTTGGCGCTTAAAAGTATGCATGTCTCTTGTATGTATGAATGTGTTTAATCGTTGCATTTTGGTTTTGGCACAGGGTGCGGGGGGCAAGGACCACCCACCACACTGTAACACGATAAATGCAAATTCATTTCATTGGCTTTTGTTTTGTACACTGGTCGACAAAAGTATGCGGACAAAGGCTTAGGATCTCTTAAATTAACAGGGAAATAGTGTTTTTCATTTTCTGGCTTATTTTAAAAACGTTTTTTCTATTGTGTAAGGCGCCCTCTAATGAACATAAACTACTTGGTAATAGCTAGAATGGTCATTTTATGACCAACCTTGCTTAGTGGGCGAAAAATTCAATGGTATAGACTCACACTTGATCTTCACAAAGTCTGCTTCATGGTGTATGTCGGTCGCACAGTAAATAATTTGGCTAAATAGGGAAATATTCTGAAACATTTGAGCAAGTCCTGCAGAATCTTTAATTTTGGTCATACAAGATCATACTAGGTCGAATTATTTGCTTCACACAGGGAAATAATTTGCACATATTTTGATGAAAGTTTGACTAAATAACCTTAATAGCAGATTTTGCAGGTCTTAAAACATAAACTATGGTTCCAAACCCAAATACTTTTATCAAATATGGCCGAAAAGTTATCAGGCCTGTTCCCGTTTTCGATTTCGATCAAATCATGCGGAATCGGAATTGTTAAATGTTCTCGCATCCAAACAGCGACTTTGTTATTCGACATTTAACCTCAAAATCCCAATTACCTTCATTTGATCCTCTGGAAGGCAAAAAGATTTGACCAAATTTTTGAATCGTTTCTTAGAAATCACAACTATTACCAATTCCGATTAATCGGATTCGGAAATGGGAACAGGCCTGTATATAATTTAGCCAGTTTACATCAAAATTTGTGCAAATTATTTGCCATCGACCTGCTTAAAATAGGAGACGTAAATGATTTTAGATGTGCTCATTGTAAATATCCTACAAGGTTAGGTTTTTATTTCTTTCTAGGAATGGATTGATTTTATATATATAGGGGCTCTCTCTACTAAGAGGGAATGAAAATAAAACTAGAAATGTGTGGCTTCCGGTAGCTAAAATAATTGGTATCTAATTTTTATTTTAGGGCGTTTTTTGTCTTTTTGAGAACTCAGCTTACTAAACAGAATATTGTCCAAATACTTTTGTCGACCAGTGTAGCATCAGTCATGTCCAAAATATCGTATAGTAGTTATTGAACTAGTTCTTACCTAACAGCAACTAAATTAACTAGCATATGGCTAGAGGAAAGTGAAGTTTGTCTCTATTATTTGGAGAATTTGGTATTAAATGATATTACAAATGGATCAATGTTTCCTTTCTGTATGCGAAGCTTGGACATGACCGATAAATATATAGATAGAGATATACATATTTTAATAAATAGAGTTATTTTGGTCTAAAACAAAATGCTTAACCAAAGAGATTGTAAAATTAAAGCAAAAATGTAATAAACGAATTTATAAAATTATTTAAATCAACGGCATTTTTTCTTTTCCCTTGATCATTTCTCTTTAGGAAACAAAACGAAATGGAACGACATTTTGTGCGTTCCCTTCTCGTTTATGGGTTTCTATAGTGATTCGTTTTTTCAAAAGTTGCATTTTTATACTTTCAAAAATATATATGTATGTAGTATGCGTGTCTATGTAGGTTTTTGTTTCTTTTTTTTTACATTTATCTTCATTGTTGAATATGTACATTTGTATAAACATATACATATGTATACACATATAGGCGATCCAGCGGCACATTAGGTTTGTCATCAATAGAAGATAAGGTCTTATATAGTTCTTATACCAGGTGTAAAAAACGGCTTTCCATATTCAAACTTTGATTTCTTGCGAATTTAAAAAGATCTAAAAATTGAATTGAATAAAATGGTTTAATTCTTCTTTTGGTACCCATTCGAGTAAAAGAAGCGTTTTCAAAAAAATGCAATATAAAATCCGTACGAACCACATCTAGCGCGGCTCATATGGGTTTTATATATAGTTTTTTTGTGTATCTTATACTCGTGTTTCTTAGAGAGAACTATTACTGGTAAAAGACCCGAAATACGCCAATTTGTCTACTATAGTTACGTTATATGGTGCTCATACTAGGCCCCATTGCAAAATTGATTAAGTTTAGACCTAATAGAAGTTGTAATCAATTTGAACTGCAATTGTTGAAACTATACAAGGAGCGTGAGAGCGCTCCCTCCTCACCTTGTATAATTTCACCATAGATCTGTAGTGTTTTCTGACATTTGTGCCGTTGGATAACCTTAGTATGTGAATCAGAAGAGAGACTGTTTATGAAACAGAGCGAGTGAGAGAGATAAAGAGAGCTTCTTTCATGTAAAGTGATCAGTTTTTGGTACTCTTAAATTTTATCAGTTTCCTCTTTTTTTTGTGGGGTTTGAAAAGGGGAGGGGGTTTCTCTGTTTGTGTGTTTGTGTGTATGTGCGTGTGTACACAACAACTTATTTCGATAAATACAATACAAATATCATCGCTCTATAGTTTTATTTCTTCAAAAAAAGAATGTTTGCCTCCACATGTCATCCATAATACACATATGCATCTAATTAGCCATCAGACATTTTCATTGTCTCATTTTTGTTTGTTTCTTTGTTTCTGTTTTTTTTTTTTAGTATGCGACAACGACAATAATACAAATACGTAACATATATGCCAGCCGTTTTCGGCTGTGTTGTGTTACTCTTCATTTAAATTGGTTAAATGGTTTATATTAATTAGTATTTTTTATAAGTCTATCACATCATCACAATTCGGTTGCATAAAAAAAATGGCCCCGACGGGATTCCGAGGTTCCGCCATCCTGGGCGATTTTCTTCACTTAGTAACATTGTGTATACACATATACATATAAAAAATAATAATTTACATTCTACATTCGCGTATAAACGTTTACACTAGCAGTAGATCAGCAGCTTCTAAAAACGATTCATAAGTAGGAAAAACTGATTTCTGAATCCTAAAATAGTGAGAAAAAAATAAACAAAATACTAAAAATAACACAACGTCTTCTTCTTCTTCTTCTGCTTTGCTTATTAATGGTAAGGCCTACTTCGTATATGTGTGTATGTATGTAAGTAGAATATACATATTTAAAAAAATAGAGTTTTTTTTTGTTTCAAAGAGATCCATACATTTTTGTGTTTCTTTTTGTTGCTGCACAAAAAAAAAAACGTAAAAGAAAGTTGCGCCTAACAAATTTTTAATCTATTTTCCCTTGTGTCCGTTTCGGTTCCATCGTTCCATTGTTAGTTTGTACTGTATGTGTGTGTGTTACGTTCTTCATTTTCAGCTCATTTGATTTGAGGGGCAACAAGGTTAACTTATTTTGAGAGGGGGGTGGTGGAGTGGAGTGGGGTGGGGTCTGGGCAACAACGTTTTAGACCTGACCAACTATATCTACACAATTCTCACAAAAACAAAACAAAAGTAAAGAACAACAAAAATTAAGCAAAATTAAAAACATTTAACCCTTAGGTGAGCAATTGAATTCTTTCTTTATGCTTTATTCTGTTGGTATAATTTCCCTGTTGTTTTATCAAAGGAGGTGTGTGTATTCGAATATTTTTGATGGGTTTTAAATGCGCCAGTGACCAGAAGTACAAAAGAACGAAGAAAAGTGTTAAACTTTGTCACTATTTCTATATCAGCCTCAACAAACAAATAGCGCCACGAGGTCTCTAAGCGGACACAATTTTCTCTTGAAATCACAAATGAACTGAAGACAAATTTTCATAAATGTTCGTTTAACGAAATTTAAATTGAGAGTACTTTGTGAATCATTAAACTTTGGAATCGAGTATCTAAAAAAATACATTATTATGGGTCGCGATTTGATTACTAATTCTCAACGTCTTTTTAAAACATTCAATGAATAACAATCATACTCTTGCGCCAATTTTGAGACCATATCGACAGCAATTATTTGTTAAAGCCTTTTGTTCAGAACTAGGTTTAAGCCCGGTTTGAAGCCCTGTTAAAATCTTTGATACATTTTTGGCAACTGGAACTATGGTAAAAATTTTGCTCTCACAAACTGAGCATGAAACGAAATGCTTTTAAAAGTCTTAACCGAGCGTTCGAGAGAAAATGTCACATCAATCCGAACGAAGAGATCTAAGAAAACATACAAAATTGTTAACATGTGTGTCCGTATGTATCCTGTATTAGTTTGCCTCTTAGCTGAGGTAAGGATAACAGTTTTGTTATGAAGAACGATTAAGCAGCTGCCTTTACAATTGCCCAACTGTAAAGAGTTTCCCGTAAGATAGTGTAATAGGCAAACATATATCTCAAAACCAGCGTTTGTCAAGTAGAGCGAGGCCAAAAAGTAAGATAGTGTATTGGTGTGCGAAAATAAATCGACGCAAGCCATCTCTAACCTACTTCATAGACCGCTGAACGGCGACTGAAAAGCTGTTTGCTCTGTTGGTCAAGCGTTTGGCTCGTGTCGGTGGCCTCTGAGGGCCAGGCGTGACAATCGCTGCTCTAAAAATAGAAATAGGTCTGCTTCCATTTGGAGTTTTGACAGCCGACTATTTAGTGCTCCAATACTCCCAAGAAAAGGGGAGCCAGCATTAATCGGTTAAATTTGGGCAAAAGAGATTTTAGTAGAAATGTTTTTTAAAAGTGTTTGCATTAAAGCGCTAACTGCGACTGAATCTCTTACTACGTTTATGCTACGAAATTCACGATTTCTTCAATTTGCAAAATCAAATTTATTCTTGTTTGGGCAGCTTTTGTAAATTCACAAAATGACCAGCGCACATATGAGAAAACAAAAGATCTGGCAACACCAACACAACGTTAAGTTGTCTGCGCCGCGGCATTTCATGAATTGACAGCGAATTCATAGTCAACTTTCGTGTGTAAGTTGAATTCATGAAATGGTGTTTATGCACTTACTTTCGGACCCATTTCATGAAATGATTTTGCAAAATGAACATAGCTCAGTGAGGCATGACTTCGACAAGTATTCGATTCGAATGTACGTGAATTGGGCTATGACAGGATAACTTTGCTTATCAGTTATATGACAAGAGTAATGTACGATTTTAAGCTCTGGTCGGAATTTTTAGAAACAGCGTTAAACAACAAATATATTAATTATTTGGAAGCAACGTACTTTCTGGACAGCATTGGACATTTAAAACCTCTAAATGAATAGCGGTAATATTTGGCACATACATTATCTTGATGTAATTAATTAGTTATTTATTCGTCTATCAACAAAGCAGCCTTGTTTATGCAGGAGTAAATACTATTTCAAGACCTATTTTAATTTTTTTTAATTTCTAACTTCAAAGTTGAATTAGTTGAAGAATTTAAATATGTAAAAATTGTCTTTGGATGTAAATTATTAAAAACAAGATAACATTGGGTCATAGGCTATACACAATCAAGAAAAAAAAAATCGCTTTGTTCCTTTCTTGGCAATATTTGTAGTAATGGTATCATCCAAGGCTGCATAAGCAAGTAAATAAGCAAATGAAACGAGTTGTTCTGGTTTCATTCCTAATACAAAGTTCAGCTAATAATGGTTTGCTAGTTCCCAGTCTTTTTCAACAAAGATGAGCCCTACTTAATCATTATTCCTTTAAATTTGATACAAATGAACCAGAACTCCGTACTTCATATTTGAAATTTGTTAACAGTTTATTACTTAAACCAATCTACATAATAACTAAAATGGTACTAATTTGCTTGCAAATATCACGTAGTTTTCTGGAGTTGCCATTTTAAACATATCAGTTGGTTTTTGGGTTCACTTTTGTCCAAAGAAAATATTACTAAAAAGTCAGATATAAAGCTAACTATTTACAATTTCAATTTATTTATTCCTATTGTTATATTTTGCACAATTTTTTGTATAATTTATTCCTAATACATCAAAGAAAAGAGTGTACCAGATATGTTTGTATTGCGGCTCACATAAGGGTTAAAAAAAACCTAGTTTCTCTGCCATGTTTTGTCAAATCCTGAGCTTGTTACTCTGTTCTAGGGTTGAAAACATATTGGATCCAACTATACTCTGTTTTGAAACTTAAACTGGTTAACAAATTTGGTAAGTTTGCTTTAAACACATAAACAAAATTTAAAAAAAAAAAATGTAAACAATCTTTTTGCAATATGTTCACTGTATTATTACGTGTATTATTATTTTTCGTGTGGCATTTGTTGTTGATTCTAAATTTCTTTTTCTTTTTGTGTGTTGAAAATCTGTACTTTTTTATGGATGAATGTGGCGATTGTTCTTTTTCAGTTTTTATTCTTTCTCGTTTTACTCAATTGATTTGGAATAGTTGAGAATTTTTACTTGGAATTTTTGCATATTTTTTCAGTATTTGCAAAGAACTTTTGAAAAAAACATTATTTTTATAATTTGATAATATGAATTAAAAATGGTAAACAAAAAACGCATAAACTAGTCGGTTTCGTACAGAACACACATATATAAATGTATATATGCATGTGTGTAAGTAGGTATATAAGGGAACTCAACCTGATTAACGCTTAATATGTGTGTGTTCTCAATTCTTTTTACATACTTCCTACCAAAGCAGCGCTGCCTTTTCATCATCTTCATTATTTTGCTTCACGTTTCTTTGAAAGTTTACAAATTTTTGAAATCATTGCTTAAGCTTCCTTAGAATTTTTCACATTTTTCAGTTTGTTGTTGTTGTTGTTATTGTTGCTGTTGTGTATTGCAAATTTCGCTTTCGTCGTGTTTGGTGTAGTATTATTATTATAATCATTATTATTATAAGCAAACCGTTCATTTCATACCAACCAAGTTAGTGAAAAGGTTTTTTGTTTGTTTTCCAGCTTTCAGTTTGTGTTTTGGACACAAAGATTTTTCTGATTAGTGTTTCAGATATCTAAACACACATATACATATATGTCTGCGTGTACATATACATATATATGAGACGGAAATCACTTAAAAATTAAAGTCTGAGTGTGTGTGTGTGTTGGTGTGTGTGTGTGTTAACAAAAAAACTTAAGCTTACAGATTTTCAAAATAAAACCTTACTTAACTCTTTAAACATTCGAAGAACATGCGCAACTGTCTGTGTGGAAAAGCTTAAAACTATTTTTGCTATTTTTGAGTTGTTCTTGATGTTTTTGTTACCTCAGGTTCGAGGAGGAAAAAGGTGTTGATGTTGTTGTTTTAGTCGTTGGCAGGGGACTGGCTGTTGTTAATGCCGTTGCACAGTCGCTGTTGTTGTTGCTGCTGATTTTGCTGTTGGACAAAGAAAATTCCATTAGTTAGCAAATGTTGGTATACAGTCGTGCTCCTATTTTCACCAAATTTGGACTCAAAGAAGCAAAATTTTTGCGAAAGCGAAAATGGGAGCATGCCTAATAGTGTTTTATATTTATCAAATGTTTGGCTCCTAAAGGAAACGAATCTCAGAGCCATCTATTTAAACTGACCCTCAACATCAGCGAACAAATTTTTTAAAATCTCAGAATGTCCACTAAATTTTTCGAGTATTTTTTAAGACATCAAAAAGAATTGAAAATGGTCTCGTAAAACTTCTTTCAAACAAAAATGCTGGTGCTTGACCGAACCCTCTTTAGACCTTAAAGGAATTGCCGCAGGGTTAAATCCCAGTGTGTTCCTTTACAACACGAAATAAGTGTTTGAGTTAAGAGGTTAAAGACAGGTTTTCAGATTGTACATTAGACTGAATATCTCTTGTAAGAAAATATTCTGTTCCTCAATGCTCAAAAAATTCGTAATATTTTCTAGTTACGATAATGAAAATGCAAAATTATTAATTTAATGGTTTAATACTGACGCCGTGGGTTTAAAGTTGCTACATTGACATTCAATTTCCCCTTTTTCATTTTACTTTATCATTAAAGCAACCTTTGAGATGCCAAACGAAGTTGCTGAACTTAGAAACGGTTGCTGTGCCAGAAGCAATCAATGCTGTGCTTCAATTAAAACTGGAGGATCGGCATTTGACAAACGCGAACATTCCATGATTCGTTTGTTCGAGAGGAATTCTTCATAATTTGATCATTGTCCAAGAATAAAATAAAATGTTCAGCAAATTTATTCGCAATGCTTTTAAGCAGAGATTAAAACCGTAACCGAAACCGTAACTCTTAACTGCCAAAAACCTTCACCCCAAAACCCTTAATAATTTTCCCGGTTTTCAGTACCGAGACAGATACAAATATACGGGTTAATTTTGGTTTTCCCTCAACTAGTACAAATTTCGATAAACGTAAATTTATTTAATGCACAAGAAATTCATTTACATACATAATGTATGCGCTGCACTGACGGGCATAATGAAAAGAGAGCAAATAAGAAAGAGTGAGTGTAGCTAACAAAAATCTTTACCCTCCTCATCCTTCCTTATACAAATGTGATATCACACTGGATGCTGGCTAGTTTAGCCGAACCAATTCGGCTCAAATTTGGCAGCAGCTAACTCTGATTTTTGCTCTGTAACCTAAGGTGTAAGACAAGATTAACTAAATTGTTACAGTTTAAGCAAAAGTTGCAGCAACAAGAATGCAAAGCGAACTGTTAGTCTTTAGTGATTTGTATTCTATCTGGATTCAAAATTAATTTTCATTGAAAATTTGTTGCTATAGCTTAGTACTCAGACAAACTAAATCGATTTAGCTGGGTGTCAACTCCATATAAAAAAAAGGGTGTCGGAAAGCTTTCGTAAATTTCCGACAGGCCTCCTACGCTCGGTCGAACTCAGACAAACTAAAATTTCCGTTCATACCCATCGGAAATCTCGTAGTGCTGCTAACTTGACAGGCACAAACAGCTGATTCAGTTCCGATGGGGTGGTAGCAGAAAAAATTGTTTGTAATTTTTCCGACACCCACCCGTCGGAATGTCAGCAGCAAAAGCTCGACAAAAATCGTCCATTGGCATAATTTGAAACCAATGGTAAGATTTTGCATTTCCCATGACTTCTACATTCCATATATCCTCCACAAATCCCTAAATATTTGCAAAAACAATTAACTAAATTCAAATGCAAGCAAATCAGAGCAGTAAGACCGTTTCACACTTGGTGGTATTTTGATGAAGTGTGGTATTTTGGCGTTAAACAGTCACACTTCATCGTCCGCTGGGTAACCCATCGGAATATGTTGTCAATTTAGCTAGCGGACGATTTAGTTTGTCTGAGTACTAAGCTTATAACAAAAAAGATGGCTTAGCAAGGACAAATTGGAACGGTGGGAAAAAATGAAACAATACTTGCAGATCTTTTAAAATTATCTAAATGTGCTAGCAGTATTGCTTACACAAGAAAATGTTGAGCGTTTGTTTCAAAAGTAAAATTTATAATGAGCTCTAAATGCTTTTATGCTTTTAGATGTCATTTCTGAGAATAAGCATTTGTTTCATGAAGGTACATAACGACAAATGAAATGGTTTCCTATCTTTTAATTAAAACTAAATGTTAAACTTTAAAATAGGCGAAAATACTTCTGAATTTACTGCTGCCATGTACCGGTTTTCACTGAAGTGATAGGAAGTCCGTATTAAATCTTAAGTTTCTACTTAGTCTTTACAAGATGGATTCAAGTTAATCTGATTAACCAAATCAATTTTGTGCAACAGCACATTGAACAAATTTGAACTCGAAATTTTTTGTCGAAAGTGAAAACCGGAAGAGGCCTGTTAGTACTTACTGAACAAATGAGATTATAAATGAGGCCGCTTTTGTCTGCATGATTTGTCAAAGTGATAGTTTATACTAATAAGCGTAACCGTAACCGAAACCTGAAACGTACCGTAACCGAAATCCCACAATCGTAATATAACCGTAACCGCAAAAAAGCAATCAGCCAAAACAGTAACCGTAACCCTAACCGTTATTCCTTTCGGTTTTAATCCCTGCTTTCAAGGTTTTTTACTAATCGTGGATATGCACATGAGGCGAACATGTAACATGTTCGTTCCATTACGAGTCATTCCCCAAAAGTTAGCTGCCGAAAAACTTCGATGCAAATGGCCGAACACAAAAATTAAATAAATAATTTAAATCGTAAAACTTTTTAGCAGGCTCTAGGTGATTAATTTATGATTTTGTCCAAAACTTTTCTAAAACAATTTCATGAATACCAATTCAAACATCAGAAGTCTTGGCCTGTCTTTAATGAGCTGGCAGAAGGTACCTCATGACCTGCTATGACCGCTTGGAAATTCCAAAGGCAAATTTGTAGCACTAAATCTTTGAGTGTATGCATGCCCCGTATCGGCCCTTCTGTTGTTCCTTATTCTGTATAAATTTTATTCTTTTCAAGACTGGCTTTAATTAAATTTCGTAGTAAAAATAAAATTTTTTCTTTTAATTTTAATTTAATGATTCGATATGGTTGATTTAACTTAAATCAAGCGCGTTTTAACAATTTTTGTCAAAAAAAATTTTAAAACATGTTTTAAACACTTTTTACTGAACAAAATATACGGGCCTGTTCCCGTTTCCGAATCCGATTAATCGGAATTGGTAAGAATTGTGATTTCTAAGAAACGATTAAAGAATTCGGTCGAATCTTTGTGCCATCCAGATGATCGAATGAAGGTAATTTGGATTTTGAAGTTAAAAGTCGAATAACACGGTCGGTTTTTGGAAGCGAGAACTTTTTACAATTCCGATTCCGCATGATTTGATCGAAATCGAAAACGGGAAAAGGCCTGATAGACGGCTTTAATTATACTTCGAGCAGTGTATTTAAAAACCTTACTTCACGCACATGGTGCCTGCTCTGATTGTTCAAATATATAAATAAAATATGTAAATGCATGAATTTGTACGGGAATTAGATTTGCATGCCGTCAAAATTTTTGCTCAAGTAAGTAATTTTTTATTCTTTTTAAGTTTCAGAGTCTGGCAAGGCACCATGTGCGTGTGGGAAGGTGTAAATTTTAAATCCTTTTCTTTCGTTCTGTTTTTAGGACCCAGATTTCGAAAGGCAATAAAATTGTACCTAAACTCCAAGCATGCTGGAGAAGCTGCCTAGCATTCCCAGATGAGAAGTTTTGCAAAATCGAAAAATGCCTGGCCAGAACCATGTGCTTTTACGAGTGGTAGGGTCGGAGAAAACTCTCATTCAAAAACCGCACGGTGAATATGAATAAAATTCCTACAACTTTTTTTTAAAATAAATTAAACTAGTGCCTGATCGAAGGATTTTAATTTTTTTCGAAACTTAGATTTTTTAAGAAATAGTTTACTGTTAATGTTATTTCTGAAAACTCGATTCTAGTCTTCTAGTCTAGTCTGAAGCAGCCATTTTGTTTATTTAAAAAACAAAATTTAATAAGCTTCGATCCGGCACTTTCTTATAAAATTTTATTTTTTTTAATTAAATGATTTCGGGTGAACTGTTGAGAAGGTATGGTTGTCACCGCAAATGTCTACTTCTAGAACAGGGGCCTATTATATAGCATTAATATTTTCTTTCGAAGTTTTTTTTTGTAAAATCTAGATGAAACATGACATAATGATGTAGTCGTGTTACTTTTATAAAATAAAATTTCTTTTTTTTTGTGCCTCTAATTGCTCCTCCCTTAAAAGTTGAATATCAATTTTTAATTTATTTCGGTTCCGAAATAATTTTCTTATACCAGAGAATCTTTTGAGTACTTTTTTTTGGGCTTCCAGTTTTATAAAGTTAGAAAATTCGCTAACATTATTGTGATTACTGTCCACCGACTGAAATCTCAGATGATGGGGCTTTACAAATTGGTTTGCCTCTCAAAAAGCTAAAACCTAAGATTTCCGAAAATTCCTAAGTTTTAGTTCGGAGTTTCAAAAAAAAAAAAAAAAGAAATAGATTGAGTTTGCATGCAGCCTTGCTTTTGAGTGATCAAAATCAAGAACGCACGAATGTTGGTCTAAAAATCCACAGGATAAGGTTGAAAGTGCTTCCCTCACACTCTATTCGGGAGTTTTGGAAACCCATTATATTGTTTTTGATAAATTTAGAGTTAAAACAAATGCAAAAATTACCGAATATTTTGAGCAGTTCAACGTTGCTCACTCACAGAAAGGATTACCGAGCCAAACAAAAGATTCTTTTTTTAACCATTACATTCTGCAGTTAATCAAGGAACTTCCTTACTTACCCCGTCATGTTGTTGTTTGTCGTTATCCATAGTGGTTGCCTTTTTGCTTTCGCCCAAAGAACAGTAACAGAAGAGAAATTAAGGAGTTGAGTAAAGTGGAGGGTTTGGGGGGGCTACGTTTTTCGATTTCGAAAACAGAGAGGACAATTTCTAAGTGAGTAAGAAACAAAATGGGAAAGGAATTCAAATTGAGTATAAAAAACGTGTGTAACTTGTGCTCCTCTGCAAATCTTCATTATGGTTGTGTGGCCATTTTGTGTTCGTGTTGTTGTTGAAGTTGCTGTGGTAGTTGGCATTTTAGTGCTGGCCCGCCTGCTCGATGGTAGCGCCCGGTCCAGGTCCAGCCACAGCCGGTGCAAACTGATGATGCTGGGCCGCATAGTAGGTGGCCGGCATGCTGAATTGACTGGCGTACGGATTGGTGCCCGGGGCAGCGGTGGTGGTCAGAACGCCGGCTGCGTCGTACATGTAGGCCGCTCCTGGTGGGGCCGGGGCAACAGCCGCCCTTCCAGCTGCCGCAGCGGCAGCAGCCGCAGCCACAGCGGCAATGGGCGGCGAGTTGGCTGGCGTATAATGGACCAGGGGCGAGCTCACCGCTGTCTGTTGTGGAGCATACTTATCATCCTTGGGCTTTTGCTGTTGCTGAGGCTGCTGGCCCGGTTGCTGTTGCTGTTGGCCTGGTTGTTGTTGCTGTTGGGGTGGCTGCTGTTGTTGCTGCTGCTGCTGATAATGCGGCTGGTACTCGCGCTTGGGATACTGCTGGAAACGGGGCGGCATACCACCAGCTGTGGCACTAGTCGGCACAAACTGACCACGACCACGATATGGCTGCGGCATGAAAGGACCAGCCTGTTGGCCCAAGTGCGGCTGAGGGCCACCGCTGCCTGCTCCTCCGATACCGGCGCCGCCGGCACCACCACCACTCTGATGACCCATAATGGCCCGTGGTCCGCCATTATTGAACGGAGCCCGTGGACGATATGTGTTGCCATTGCGCAGGCCACCACCATCCTGGCCCTGTTGATTCATGCGATTCCAATTGCCACCACCGCCTGCTCCATTTTGCTGATATTGATTGCCGCCAGCGGCATATTGCTGATAGCCACCACTTCCTCCGATTCCGCGATTGTTGTTGTAGCTGTTACCGGCCTGATAGTTCAAGGGGTTACTGCGCTGCTGGTAGACTCCATTGTGGCTACCAATGCCCGTACTACCACCAACGCCTCCACTGCTATTCCAGCGCTTGTTGCCTCGATAAGTGCCCGAGTTGGGCATGGAGCGTGCCAAGTCCAGCAGGGCCTGCGACGGCGTCTGACCCGCCTCCTCAAGCACGGAGATCAGTTCGCGTGCCTGTTTAGCATTATCTGGGGTGAAGAATGTGTAGGCTGTGCCCAATTGCTGGCAGCGTCCTGTTCGCCCAATGCGATGAACATAATTCTCCGACGAATTGGGATAGTCGTAGTTAATCACATACTGCAAATCCTCAACGTCCAGACCGCGTGAGGCCACATCGGTGGCAATCAAAATGTTGGACTTGCCATTGCGGAAATCCTTTAGCACCGAATCACGTTCGTTTTGGGTCTTGTCGCCATGAATCGATGTGGCCACATAGCCCTCAGTGCGAATGATCTGCAGAATGTCCTCCACCTGAAAGAGAAAAATAATGTTAAAATCCGCAGATATGGTTAGGTTCTAAGTAATCCCAAAAAGTCGAATCCTTTTTATTAAAAGGAGACATGATGGAAACGTACGTCATCAGTGTATATTGTTAAATAGTTTCATTCGAAGTCCTAACTAGGGTTGGCGGATATTTTAATAATATCTGTATCGATATGGGGCAATAAATGCACGCGAAGCTTCATGGCCTTAATGGGCATGATGTTTTTCGATAGTTTTAATTTGACTCATTCCTATAGCTTCGATGCAGGGTTGATTTCAGGTCGTTTTTATACTCTGTACCAAAGATGTACAGAGTATATTAAGTTTGTGCAAAAGTATGCAACAGTACAGTCCGTCGGTCTGTCTGTCCCTCTGTCTGTCTGTTTCGACGCAAACTAGTCTCTCAGTTGTAAGGCTTCCATAGCCTGATAATAGCTGATACTTTGCAAAAATCTTTTTACTGCACGCTTATAATATATTGGAACCGACCGGATCGGATGAATATATTTATTAGCTGACATAGAAACCATCGATCGGAAAATGGGTCTGAGTGAGAAAAACTTTTTTGCTTTTAATGTTAAAATTTCCAAACTCAGCCATTGTTAATATTATATGGGCATTTCCATTCTGTCAAACGTGACCGGTAGCTTAAACTTAAGCCCCGTACGGAGAACGACGAAAAAATTCGTTTCGATACAGTATTTCAAATAATTAGAAACACCTTGGCTTTGCTTTGATGCTCATGTGCTGTTAGAAAGTGTTTCTATTTATGTGAAATACTGTATCGAAACGAAATTAATTGGTGCTAAAGTGTATAGCTTGACCTCCCCCCTTTTTTTTTGAAAAATTCGGTTTTCAATTAAATAATAATTAAAATTATTTCGCATAGAATCTTAGAACAGATGACTCCCCCACAACCTCAATCGGCAACCGTGGTCAAACACCACTCGCATCCGAAACAATTTTCAAACAACGCACCGGAACACTATAGCTATAATAATGACATACGTGACGATGAGAAATTAATATCATTCGATGTAGTCTCGTTATTTCCGAGCATACCCGTAGAACTAGCTTTGGAGACTATAGGACAAAAATGGACAAAGATACAAGAGTATACAAAAACTCAAGTACCCTCCAGAGATTATTGACGAAATATTATATGTTGACGATCTTTTTGCCATCACGAAAGAGGACGAGGTGCAGAACACACTTGACGCACTAAACTCGTTCCACAGGAATTTAAAATTCACCATAGAACTGGAGATGGATGACAAACTACCTTACTTGGACTCTACAATAAAAAGAAATGGCAACCAACTAAAAATGAAATGGTACAAAAAAACATTAGCTTCAGGGAGAATAATCAATTATTATTCCAAACATCCTAAAAACATGGTGATAAATACAGCAAAGAGCTGTATTCAAAGGATGCTGAACATAAGTGACAAAGTATTATATATCACGAAGAGACGATTTCAGAAATTAAACAAATTTTGATAGACAACGACTTCCCAAGGAATATCATCAAATCTCTGATTGATAAGAACGGTAAAACAAAAGATAAAAATAAACAACAACCCAAAACTTACAAGTCGCTCACATATGTACCACAGCTTTCAGAACGTTTCGCCCATTCTGACTGCTACAATAAACAAGATATACAGCTAGCCCACAAACCGAATAACACAATGAAGAACTTTTTCAATAAAACGAAGGCCAAAGTAGCCACAGCCGATAGGAGCAATGTGATATACAAGATTCCATGTAATGGAAATGCAGAAAACAGCTGCAACAAATTGTACATTGGTACAATAAAATCGAAACTTAGAACTAGGATATTCTCAACACAAATCAGACTACAAACTCAGACATCAAACAACCATACAAAAAACGGCGCTTGCGACACACTGTATGGAGAGCGGACACTCGCCGAATTTTGAAGCAACAACAATCCTACAGCAAGAAAACCACTACAGCAAACGCTTCACTCTAGAGATGTTGTATATTATTGACACACACACTGACAAAAGGCTTAACTACAAATCGGACACAGAAAACTGTGCGCACCTATACAGACATTTACTGACCAAACAATAACTCAGTATCCAACTCCACGCCGAACGGAACAGACGTGTAAAACAATGTATGTAAAAATGTTTTGTGCTTTTTGAGAAAATCAATGTTACATTGTAATTGGAAATTGTTTTTGTAGTGTCCCTGAAGATGGTAGCCGAAGAGCAACCGAAATATATTTGAAAAACAACATACACTGTGTGTTTTACTTGACCTCGAGCCCGCAATATTCAAATTCTACGATTTAGAAAGGTCGCTAACTATCAACTTTAATAATGACAAAATTGAGAGCGATTCGAACGTGACAAAAACAGAAGTGATATAGAGACAAGGCTCAGCTAAACCAGACACAATAACCAAGTTAAAAAATTTGTTATCTTATGAATGAATAGTTCTTTCAAATGTATTTTATTTAACTTAAAAATCTTGAGTATTTTTATTTTAAATAAATATTTATCTCTATCGATACGTGACATGTCGAATGTGACATTTTATCACAGTATGAATCAAGTGGTAAAACTGTATGTATATATTCATGTAATTTAAGTTTATTTAATAACTACAGGGTGGTCCACCTAGTGTTTGGAAATTTAACTATTCATAATTTGACTTTAAAAACGTCAAATGTCATTCGGAAAGCGACTAATATTTAGTAAAAACATATTGTTTTGACATTTACGAAATTGGTCGCTATTCGCTTGAAGAAAGTTGGGAAATAAGGTGCGTTTCATATTTATACGACATGTTCATACACAAGAAATATTTATATTGTAGTTTTATGCTGAATACATATTTTTTTTTGGCTTCACTTGTACATATTTTGTTTTACTTTTTTTTTATTTTTTTGTTTTATTGAAAAACAACAATTTGCCAGCGTTTCAAAATTATACGACACTTGCGGTTTTTTTTTGTTTAATTTAGATTAAGCAAGAATTTGTTATTGATAATCCTTCAGAACTTTAAATGTAGCTTCCATGAGCCTTTCCCACCTCAAAAAATCTCTTTCTCATTGAATCTATCAAGTTTTTAAGGATAATTTCTTCCAATTTATTCCACTCGGCCAAAATCGCTAGTTTTAACTCTCCAACGCTATCAAATTTTCTGTTTTCTGCATAAACACGCCTTGCCAGAATACCCCATATGTTTTCGTTTGGATTGAAATCAGGTGAACAAGCTGGCCAGTCCATTACCTCCACTGAGCATGATAATAAAAATGCTTTCGTTTGGCGACTTGTATGGATACGGGCATTGTCAAGCATGAATATAAATGGCTTTTCCCTTTTATATTGCAGGAATGGAAGAAGACTTCGTTCCAACACATCCACATAGTCAGAACTGTTCATTCTTGAGCTTACAAAACGCAGATCCAGAGTGCCACATCGTGCAAATGCTCCCCAAACCATTACGGAGCCACCACCAAAATTCCTTTTTGAAAATATGAGGGGGTCCTTTTATAAATCTCTCCAATAACTTCGCATTCCATCTGAACCATCTAAATTGAATTTCTTTTCATCAGAGAAGATAACCTGAACAAATAATATCATTGTTAACACATTAAGGAAGGACTACTGCAACCTGCTTACCGAGTCCCATACAGTATTTAAGTTATTCGATGCAAATTGTAAGCGCGCTTGTTTGTGGCGGGTTAGGAGGCATGGTAACTTCTTCATCACAATTCTGACTATGTGATTAGAGCATTTTAAAGTTAGCCACACTGTCGTTTTGCTTATTGGAGTGCTGCTTAGAGATGTAAGTTGCCTGCAAGACACTGTTGAATTGCTCGCTTTCTGTAAAATTCGACGCTTATCCCTTTCAGAAAGTTTTGGTTTACGCCCAGAGCTGCGTTTTATTCCATAATTTGAAGGATTGTTCAAGAAATTGGTGATAACACACCTCGTACGACCAATTAGTTTTGATATTTTGCTAACACTACAACCAGTCTCTTTGTATGCAGTGATCATGCCCTTTTCCTCATCGGTTAAACGTTTTGCACGTGGCATTTTACTTTTGATTTACTTTGATTTCATCAATCATTGAAATTGTCTTAATTTTCTGGCACTTGCAGCATTGGCATTCACTTAAAACGCACTTTACAAAATGTGTCGTATATATATGAAACGCCTGCAGGCAGACAAGAATACGAGCTTTTTCAGTAAAACCAACAGTGCTTTTCCAGCTATTTGTTTAAATTGATTGCAGCTGTGGCCTATCACTCTTTACCTTTTGTCCTTCCATTCTTTACTTTGGTAAACGGTTTTTGTAAGCTAGCAAAGTTTTAGGAGCTTTTAAAGACAAATTCGATGACTGTCGTATAAATATGAAACGCACCTTATTAAAAACATATTTCCAAAATGGGGGGGTCCCCGACTCCAACTGTGCGAAATGAAGAAAAAATCTTAATTTGTGGATCAATTCGTGAAGCGAGTTCGTGAAACTGGAATGTTGGTGGATAAACCAACCCGTGTACGTACTCGTCCGGCGCGCTCGACCGAAAACATTGCCAAGTCAGTCGTGGGGGTCATTTGACCGAAATTGTTTTTCATAAATAAATGACATAAACCAACCTATAAAATAAATGTTGAACCTTTGAAAAATATTCACCCTTACTTTTATAGCAAAATTAAATTCCAATTTTTAAATGGACCACCCTGTAGGTTCTATCTTACCGAAGATACTATTTAAATGTGCAACCATTTAAAAATGTCACAGATAGAGAAAAGGCACTTGTGCAACTTTGCAGTGGATATGCTCATCATGGGTAATTGATATTTGTGTTTAAATGACTTAAATTATTTGAATTTCAATGTTTCTGAACGATAAGATGATAAGGTAAAGATTTTTCAAGAACTTTTAATTATTTGGTTTAGATGGACCTCTTTTTGGAAATGCCCATATGCTTTCACACAGATTTGCAAATTATTGTCAAAGTCGGATGACTATATCTTATAGCTGCCATATAAACCATCGGTCGGAAAATAAGTCTTAAGCTAAGTTCACACAGTCAAAATTAATTTACACAAATTGTCATGGCGGAGTTTGACTGATTTGTGTTCGAATTTGTCTTGGTATTCACACACACGTCAAATAAATTTTAAACAAAATTTGTCGAAACTTCGAAAGTTTTAATTGAATTTGGTTTAGTGTATCACAATGTGGTATGTCGACAGCCACCGTCAAATTAACGTGTGTGCGGTACATTTATATCTGGCTAATGAAATTGTCCAACTGCTTAACATTTATAGAAAATCCGCTCTCGGCTCTGAGCCCCAGCTCTCTGTTCTTCGCTGGGAGCTACAGACTGTGTGGTTCGCGAGTTATTCTAACCTTTTTACTATATACGGATCTCCATGGTAATAAGACTGTAATTACTTAAGAAACTGCTTCCACAAATGACCACACATAATAACATTGCCATGAATTTGACAATACTGAACCGTCAAGATCATAAGAATCGTTTAAAAGCACTTTCCGTTTCTGACAAATCATTAAATCGCGGAAAAATACAAAAAAAGATCAAAAATGGTAACAATTCCAAACAAATTGTACTCCCTATCAAGTGAAAAATGCTAGGATCAATGCATAGGAGCCATTCGCAGCTAATGGTTCTCCATTGTAATAAGACCGCTAATTACTTAAGAAACTGCTTTCCAATACCACAAATTATAATAGCATAGTCATGATTAGGACACTACTGAACCGCGATATACACCATCGAGGACCAATGCTAAAGAATATAGTCAAGATCACAAGGAACATTTCAAACCACTTTCCGTTACTGACAAATCATTCAATCGCGAAAAAATACCGAAGAGGATCAAAAATAGTAACAATGCCCTCCCTATAAATCATATTAATTCTTGACCAGCGTCAATAGACGAGTCGATATAGCCATGTTTGTTTTGCATCACTGTTCAAGACATATTGCGTTTTTAATCTTTAGCATCTTCAGAAAGTTGTCTTTAATAGTTGCACCTCTTATCCGCTATTTGTGACCTCTGGAGTTCCTCAGGGTAGCCATCTTGGACCTCTTCTCTTCGTGTTATTTATTAATGACCTGCCTAATGTAAGTAAGCATTCTCGTGCATTAATGTATGCAGATGACTTAAAAATATTTCTGAGCCATAACTCGCCTAACGATTCAGCTTTGCTTCAGGTTGATTTGAATTCTATTTATACGTGGTGCTCTTACAATTTGTTGCAACAGGGACAAATGTAAATCTATGACGTT
Organism: Lordiphosa stackelbergi; assembly: GCA_018904235.1. Classification (NCBI taxonomy): domain Eukaryota; kingdom Metazoa; phylum Arthropoda; class Insecta; order Diptera; family Drosophilidae; genus Lordiphosa; species Lordiphosa stackelbergi. The sequence goes on from JAEIFU010001965.1 coordinate 33,419, forward strand.
TTATCGTAGAACCCCTCTTCTGGTGAACTATTTATTGAATTCTTATCAACTTGAACGAGTTGAATCTTTCCATGATCTGGGTATTACCCTAGACCATAAACTTTCTTTTGGCACTCACATTGAACTATCTGTGAACAAAGCTATGGGCTTGCTAGGTTTTATTAAACGTTGGTCTAAGGAGTTCAATGATCCATACACGACCAAGCTCTTGTTTATATTCCTGGTGAGACCCATTTTGGAGTTTGGTTCGTGTATTTGGAACCCTCAGTCCCTTACCCTATGTAAACGCATCGAATCTGTCCAGAAACAGTTCCTTTTGTTTGCTCTTCGCAACCTGGTCCACAGTTGAGACTTCCTCCTTATATTTCCAGACTTAAGCGTTTAGACTTACCGTCACTTGAGCATAGACGAACTATGTTAGGTATAATGTTTTTAAACAAACTTATAAAGGGTAATATAGACGCTGAGTACTAACTCGGGCGCGTGAACTTTAATGTCCCTTAAAGACAAACACGAAACTATATTCCCTTGAGGTTTCCTGTTGCTTCTTCTTTATATGCTTCTAACTATCCATTTCGCATTCTGTGTAGGGATTACAATGGTATCTTTCCTCTTCTCAGTGGTAACCTTTCCGACGAAGGCTTTAGGTCTTTTATTCTTCACACTCTTGCACTTGCATAGCTTCTAGTATTTTTTTTTTTAAATTTCTTCCGATCATTAATGCTGCGAGCAGGGGCGTAGCTGGTCATACCGACAAACTAAATTACCCCCACCGGATCGGAAGGCGTTTCTTTTATTTGCTCTTAATGTTTTCTACCCCCTTATTTTGTATCTCTTTATATTCTATTATATTGTAGCTATGTCTTTTAGACGAAGCTACAATTAAAAAAAATAAATAAATAAAATCTTCCATGGTGATTTTTGCGGTTCAGTATTGTCATAAACAGGGCAGTGTACTTCTGTGTTGACATTGAAAAGCAGTTTCTTTAGTAATTAGCGGTTTTGTTACCTTGGCGATCCCATAGCTGCGAATGGCGCTCATGCATTGATCCTGGCACGATTTGCCACTTGGTTGGAAGTACATTTTGCTTCGCACAGTTACAATTTTTGATCCTCTTTGATCCTCTTAATTTGACTGAGTGAACTTAGCTTTATTAAAATAATAATATTTGATTGTTAAAAAATATAACCGTTGACATGAAAATTGTCAATTACTTTTCATTTCACTAACTCAAAGGCAAAACTTTTAAAACCGAATAATTAGACAATTTTTCGTATGACCTATGATTATTATGAAGATTTGATGGATGGCAATGTAGACGGGTAAATAGGAGATGTAGATGGAACGGCTCAAAGAATCGCGAAATTTCCAAATTCTTTATATGATTAAACATAATTTTGAAGACTTAATAGACGGCAATAGTAAACGAGTATATATAGGAGCCGTATAGTCAAAAATTATTATTTGAGCTTGGTTTTTTGCAAAATTTTATGATTTTTGGGAATCATTAAGATTTGATGGCGATTGTAGACGCGTAAATGGTTGGATCCAACGGTCCGAAAGTCGCGAAATTTCTAAAACTTTTTGTATAATATGGACGGGTAAATTGACGGGTCAATATCAAGATCGGTCCAAAAAATCGGGATATATACAAAATATTATGATTTGTTTAGACTATCACGAAGATGTAATGGTTGGCAATTAAAGACGGGTAAATAAGAGACTATTCATTTCTTCTATTCTTTAGCATTGGTCCTCCATTATGTATATTGCGGTTCAGTAGTGTCATAATCATGACTATGTTATTATAATTTGTGGTATTGGAAAGCAGTTTCTTGAGTAATTAGCGGTCTTATTACCATGGAGAACCCTTAGCTTCGAATGGCTCTTATGCATTGATCCTAGCATTTTTCACTCTATAGGGAGTACAATTTGTTTGGAATTGTTACTATTTTTGATCCTCTTTGGTATTTTTCCGCTATTTAATGATTTGTCGGTAACGGAAAGTGGTTTAAAACGATTCCTATAATCTTGACTATATTCTTTAGTATTGGTCTTCCATGGTATTTATCGCGGTTCAGTATTGTCAAATTCATGGCAATGTTACTATGTGTGGCCATTTGTGGACTTGAAGAGCAGTTTCTTAGATAATTAGCGGTCTTGTTACCATGGAGATCCGTATTATTTCGCGATTATAAAAGTCGACAGTCACGGTAAATAGGTTAAAATAACTCACGAAAATAACTTCCGAACGCTGAGCAACGCATGCCGGTTACTTCATATGGAAAAATGTATTTCAAAACAGTTTTATGGCAAATCTTTTAGCCGTTTCTAAATCAAAAGTATTTTTTATCACTCATCTTCTGTTGTTGACCTTTTAGTAACCCTGGCCTACCAGGATAATATGTGATCTGAAACATGGAGTTTCATATAATATAGGTTTTGCATATTCTGCATATTTTGCATATTTTAATATGCAAATATGCAATTTATGCAAAATAGTTTTTAGCGGACTTACATCATTTTTCAATAAAATATAAGATGTGTGCAATCAGAAATTAAATCCGACACAACTTAAATATGCAAAATCCGCTGTCTAGCTATAAGTTTCGATTCCACATGATTTTATCGAAAAAACGAAAAACAGGCCTGTATTTAAAATTCAGTTATGTGCCCCAAATTCGGAAAATGAAACTGACTTGGTTTTACTTTGGTAATGGTAAACTTACTGAAAAAACTCGCTGGATGAACTTTGAGTCCAATAAAGAATTCCACAGCCCCCCCTTTACATGTTTACATCAAATAAATTCAAACACATACCTTAATTTTGGTCTCCACAAAGATGATGATCTTGTTTCCATTGTTGGCCGCATTGTTTGTTGTCGGAGCAATCTCCTTGAGCAGGCGCACCATGCGCTGCGGCTTTTCCATCTCACTGCAGATTTCTACAATTTGCCGAATGTTGTGGTTTGCAGAAAGATTCATCGAGCCAATGTTGATCTGGATGTAATCGTTAAGGAAGTCACCGGCCAAAGCTTGAACCTCCTTGGGCCAGGTGGCTGACCACATGACCACCTGCCGATCAGGGCGGATCTGTTCGATAATTTTCCGGATTTGCGGCTCGAAACCCATGTCAAGCATGCGATCGGCCTCATCCAGCACCAAATAAGTGCAGCGCTGCAGATTCGTGTTGCGATTTTCCAGGAAATCGATGAGACGTCCCGGCGTTGCAATGATCACCTCCACGCCGCGCTCAAGGTCTCGGGCCTGTGGCACTTTGGAGGAGCCACCAAAGATGCAAGTGTGACGTATTTCTGGCTTGCAGAGATGCCCGTAGTCGCGCACCACCGACTGGATTTGCTGGGCCAGCTCGCGGGTGGGGGCCAAAACCAGAGCGATGGGTCCCTCGCCGCGTAGGATGGGCGGTTGGTTGCCAATGTGAACAATGGCCGGCAGCATGTAGGCTAAGGTTTTGCCGGAGCCGGTCTGGGCGATGCCCACCAAATCTCGGCCACTTAAGGCAATGGGCCAGCCTTGGGCTTGAATGGCTGTGGGCTTGGTGAATCCCTGGCGCTTCATCTCATCAATGATGTGAAGTGGCAGCGAGCACTCCTCGAAATTGGCCACCGGATGTGGCAAATCGTTGCCCGAAACTGTAATCTCGAGCTCGTGACGCATCTCGGCCACGGCTTGCTCTGTCTTGTTCAGTGTATTCGAATGAATGACATAGAAGTCCTTGTGAAAGGGCTGCAGATTCTCCCATTTCGGTTTGACCAGATTTCGACCCGGATTCTTGGCCTTCTCGCGTTGAATTTCGGCGCGCTCCTCTTTGGACAGCATGCCCAAGGCGGCAGCATTGTAGCTTCCACCGCCACCCTGGCCTGGGCCTTGGTAGCCAACAGGGCCACCATTTCCGCCGTTGTGCGGCTTCTGGTAGCGTTGCGTATAGTTCGGGTTCTTGCCGCGGGGCCCGCCCTGGAAACCGCCACCACCGCCAGCAGCAGCGCTGCCTCCAGTGCCAAAGGTAGCGCCATTCTGTACGGCATTGCCACCACGATACGGATTACCAGTGCCGCCGGCAGCGCTCATACTGAGGCCATTCTGAATGCCATAAGCCATCACACCATAGGGCTGGCCGAAGTGCATACCCCCCGCAGCTGCGCCTCCGTTTAGCGCAGCTCCATTGCCGGCACCGGCGAAATTGTTACGCGGATAAAAGGGACGCTCATGACGGGGACCGCCGCCCGCACCGGTTGCTCCAGCGCCATTGCCATAGTAGCCGCCGCCTCCTGTGTGCTGCTGAATTCCAGCATTGGGTGCATATGCTCCTGCATACATCTCGATGACTCTTTCTGCAAGGAATATGACAATTAGAAATATTTACAGAGAGCGTGACTTAGGGCAAGCTTCTCTCTCTCGAAACTATGTCAAATTAGAATTCTGGAAATTTGAACCGCATCCCAAGCCTGAGCCAACCACCCGCCCACCCACTACTCGCTCCCCACCACCAGAAAACCAAAAATCAATACAGCATCGCAAACGGCAACTGCATGATGAGAGAGCAACCGCTACGAACCAGCGAGGGAGCGAGAGAGAGAGCGCACGCAAAAGCAAGAACACGGCACTAGCACATACAAAAAATGCATTTCGTTTTTTTCTCAGCTATTAATTTTCCATAACTTACATGTATTTTGCTTACAATGTGAGTAACTTCTAGTGGTCTGCGGGGCTGTATCCTTTTGTATTCCTAAGCTAAATTAGTATATTTAACTCTGATTTCTGTTTTTTTTTTCCTTCGATTTTTCCTTTCCTCGTCGTCGTCACGCTCACGCCTCACTGTCACAAATGCGTATGTATGTGTGTGTGTGTAATTTTTTTGTTGCTTCCGAAATAATTATTGGCTTACCACTGGGTAGACTAACGTAAAAGCTAACTAAAAGTGTAGTTCGTTTAAACACTAAAGTGCTGGGTAAACTAGCGCTATAACTTTTTCTTTTACGTTTTTTTTTACAACAAAAAAGTTTGTAGCAAGATGTGATGGTGATCAGTGTGACCGTAAGCGCCGAACGGAAAAACACAAAATTACATCAAAAAAAAAATGCGTAGGTGTAATTTTTTAGAGATATTCCTAAACTATCGAGTAACGAAACACTGCGATATATAGATTTGTCGAAGCGGCAAAAATTTAATATAATCAAATTTAATTTAATTGTTTCCGACTTTTTATGACAGAGAATCTCTAGTCTGTACTATATTTCGTGTACATTAAAGCTTTTTCCAATTTGGGGACATACGTATTATGAGGAAACAGAGAAACTGCAGCGTCACTTCATAAAAAAACTCTTTCAGTTACCCAGAAGTACACCTAACTACGCAATTCACCTTGAAACCGGACTGTCGCTGTTACACACCGAGGCATTGCAGTCACACTTTTCATATATCAGAAAAATAATGAAGAAGCCGGATACTAGGTTACCAAAAATAATCGCAAAACATCTGCAAAGCAGTACAAGTCAGTTTTTTGAAAAATGGCGGTGCCTGGCAAACGATAATGGAATAGCGCTGGATATATCAGATTCAAGCTCATGGGATCTAGTGCATACGAAAATTATAGAACAAATCGATTGCGCAGCCATGAGGAGGTTTGAATTTCAGGCCAGTCAAAGCTCTACGAGAGCAATCTATAAAACTCTACGCTACAACCTAAATGATGCAAACTACTTCCGCGACGAATTCGAAATCTGGCAGATATCGCTGATTTGCAAAGCACGAACTGAAATGTTGCAATTAAACGCCGCGCCATACCGCACCAACAGCGAATGTGACCTGTGCAATTTAAGGACACCTGAAGACACTTTTCATTTTGTTGCCATATGCCCCGTTTTGAAGGAAATCAGAAAGCTACACCTAAATAGATCACAACTGACCCATCAGGAAACCATAAACATTTTAAATGGATCGAATTGGACTGCACTTGCGAACTATATAAAACATGCACTTAACTATAGGAGACTGATACAAACTGAAACTTTTTAAGGATATCCACATACAATCTCAAAATTAGTACACAAACAAAATTACATACAAACATTCACTCTTAGTTGATAGTTTAAAAATCAATATTAGCTGACGGCAAATAATATTATATACAATTAGAATAGTAATAAATTGTAACACCAAACCGCTATTCCATACTACAAGGCGAACGATCTGGTATCTGGGGACGACCCGGGCAGCCAGGTGTATTAACCGAAGTAGCACTGGATTAGGGCAAGGTGATCGACAGACGGTTCAAAACCAAGTCGATTAAAATTCGTATACTTTATTTTTAGTTGAATAATGTTAAATAATTAGCTATATGTTGTAATAGGGCATTCAAAACTAAAAAATAAAGACACTACTACTACTACTACTACTACTACATTAAAGCTTTTTATAACTAAACGATGTGAGATGTGATGATGTTGTAGAGTTTAAATATATGAAAGTTAGCGGTCCGCGTCCAAGTTTATAAGAAACTAGCAAATAACACGACGTGCTTCGCTGCGCCTTCAACAGTATAGAACCAAACAATATTAGATATAATAATACCCCGTAGAACCCAGAAATCGTAATTTGCTGATGGGTTTTCCATCCAACCACCCAAATCCCACCCACATCACTCCCACATCCCCCTCCCACTTCCCGCCCACATCCCACCCACATCCCTTCCACCTCCCGCCCACTTCCCGCCCACATCCCATCCACTTCCCACCTACATCGGACCCACATCCTACCCACTTCCCGCCCACATCCCACCCACTTCCCATCTGCATACCACCCACATCCCATCCACATCCCTCCCACATCACACCCACATTCCGCCCACTTCCCAGCGGGCATCCTGGCGGTATTTCCAACAGCGGAAAATGAAAACACAAATGAATTCTTATTTTGACTTTACAAACCGAGTTTAAAGCCAATCAGATGAAAAATAGTTTTTTCCATGCAGAAATTTTCCGGTAATTTCTCGACCGTTGGGTCAAATTTTCCAAGATCGGAAAATCTCCCTTCAAACTATTTCATATTCTATCCTTACAAACCGAGTTTGAAGCCAATCGGATAAAAAATAAATTTTTGCATGCAGACTTTTCCGGCCATTTTCCTCGTGGGCGGATTTTCAAAAATCGGGAAAACACGTGTCGAATTATTTCGCGTACTATGCTTACAAACCAAATTTCAAGTCAATCGGATGAAAAATAACATTTTTCCCATACAAACTTTTCCGACGCTTTTCCGACTTTTCCGGGTGGAATTATCCAAAACCCCGTCTTAGTACGCACTTTCACCACTAAAAGAAACTCCTGTCCAAATTTCAGCTTTCTATCTCTTACTGTTTAGGCTGTGCGATGATTGCCAATCAGTGAATCAGTCAGTCAGTCAGGACACTCTCTTTTATATTTATGGAGATTTTAGAAATTGTGTTATTGAATTGCGTTTTGTGTGGTAAATGCAGTGACCTGTACACATGTTAAATTTTATCCCATTCCGTCCTTAGGGACCTAACCAAGTTTTTCAGAATTGTATATTAACCCCTTCCTGTTCCTGTCAAGTGGATGCTGAATATATACCTCTTCCGCACGACTATATAGTGACTTTCGGGTCTAGCGATATTATATGAAGACTGTGCATTTCAGAGCAGCATCAGCACTTTTCAATTATAATTCAATTCTAATTGGCTTTCCGCTTTTTCCCCACCCGCTCACCACTCTTTCCCCACCCTCCTTTTCATCTTCCACCGCTCTACACACACATTCTAACAGCTGTCAGCAGCTGTTATCTGTCTCAGAGAGCCATGGCATATTTGTAATACACACATACCTAATCTGTGTCAGTGTGATCCCTCTCATGCTCATTCTCTCTCGCGCTCTTAGCAAAACAGCTTAGTCCAAAATACCGCCACAGTTCCGTTACTTCTCTTTGGCTACATATGTATGTACATTTTTTGGCTGCTAGCTTTGTGAAAATCCACCTTCTTTTTTTTAAATACGGTCAACATATTTCTAAAGCTATCGATGTGTTTAGTATGTGCCATAAGATTTAATTTAATTGGATGAGGCTATTCCCTATTTGTTTTTTTTTTTTGTTTTTGTAAATATAAACAAACAACACACTACTAATTTATGTGATTAATTTAATTCACATTTTATTTCTGGGTTAAATGCCAGTATTGAAGTCAGTGAGCGATATATAGATAACGCACCTCATACAAACTTTTTTTGGGGATCCAATGTCAGCTCCCATGAAAATCGGAGTATTAGTGCAAGCTCGATTAATGTGTATATGGGCATTTCCATGACGTCGAACGGGACAATCGTACGCATTCAAATTTCAAATAAAGTCAAAATACAGCGGATTTTTATTTTCACAATAGGTTTAACTTACAGCTCTTCAATAGCCCGACAATTGATGCAAGGATTTATTTTGGAAAAATTTTTGTTTTCAAGATAATTGCAAAAAAATATAAAAATATGACATTCGCTGAGTCAATAAATAAAAGCGATAAATTTTAGAATGTAGTGCCTTGATGTCTCTTTAAAATTGTTTTAATTTCACCAAAAAATAATTTACTGTTTTTTCATGGACATGTCGAACGGGACAGTTTTTTCCATAATTTGATTTATGTGGTTTCTGCTATAATAAAAACTTACAGTTAATTCCATTGCCATAGTTTGTCATGGTTTTTTATGCATTCACGTATACCCCTTTGTACCATCAGAAAGATTTTAGATAGAAAAAAATTCCAAAAAAATAATCAATTTTAATGTCAAAATGAGAAAAATCGCTCTAGCACGGCCGTGAAACCGAATATATCCAACTGGGTTATTAGTAAATGTAAGATTAGCTTACATTAGTTTAATTTGATTGTTTTCCTATGAAAATTCGATCAAATATAGAGTTTTTAACCACTTTAATTTTTTCTAATCTAATGTCAAACTGCATACACAAAAAAAGAGAAAAGATAAATTCGGTACTGTGAAAGCTAACATACATACACACCTGATCATATTAATAGGTACACACCGGAATTTTTTAATTATAGATGGTTTTTTCGTACTTTTAGTGTTGACAACTTTTTAATTTTTGGTTTTTTGTTGTTGTCAATGTCTGGCCACACTGTGACAAAGAGTTGTAAGAGGGGCTGCCCCGTATATCAAAGCTTTTCTATAAATTGCGAGTCCACCACTCATTTCGCCTGATCATAATAATAGGTACAGTCTCTGTTTCTCACAAGTATCAAGTGAATAATTTTGTAATCAGTGATCTTTTGGTAACTAAAGGTAAATTAAGTATAGCTCCTGTCAATACAGAGAATTAAATCATTATTTTTTTTTTAGAAAAAATGGGTCGAAATTCTCATTGTACTAAAGAAGAAGCTCGATTGGTTCTTAGTCTGAAAAAAGAGGCCAAAACTTTATGAGCCATCGCCAAACTGATGAACAGGTCTCATAATTTTGTTAAAAATGCATTAGAAAGAAAACCAAGACAGGAAACCTATTGGAAGGCCTTGACCACTACGTAGTATCTTTGAGCAAAACGGACCCATTTAAGTCATCGAAGGCTATTGCAGACGAAATTGGGAATTCAGTTAGTGCTCCAACTACCCGAAGATGACTACAAGATGCCAACCTACCAGGAAGAATTGCCAGAAAAGTCCCACTTATGCGCAAAAAAAATATCACCATGAGGCAAACTTTTGCAAGGGACCGCAAAGACTGGGTAAGATGCACCGGGGAGAAAAAATGGAGAAACATATTATAGAGCGATGAAACCAAGATTAATTTGTTTGGGAATGACTGTGAAAGGAATGTTCGACGCCCTAGTGGAAAGGAATTCCATCCACGGTTTACAAAAAAAACAGTCAAACATGGAGGTGGCAATATAATGGTGTGGGGTTGCTTCTCCTGGTACGGCGTAGGTCAAAATTTATCAGACTACGAACAAAATGAATGCTGAAGAGTACAAATCCATATTGGAAACAGTTATGGTACCCTATGCGTAAGAAAATATGCCCTTACGTTGGGTATTTCGGCAAGATAATGATCCTAAACACACATCAAGGCTGTTATCTAAATTTTTCGAGGACCAAAAAGTTGACGTTCTCAAGTGGCCAAGTCAATCCCCCGACCTTAACCCCATTGAAAACTTGTGGGGAGACTTAATTTTCAAATAAACAAAAATTATGGGAAGGTGTCCAAAAACTGTGGTATGAGATACCAGTAGAGACCTGCCAGGCTCTTATTAAAGTATGCCAAAAAGAATAGCAGTAGTGGCCAAAAATAGAGGTGGATACACTGGATACTAAGTTAGGAAATACTAATTTACCTAAAAAAAGAACACAAAATGGAAATTAACATTTTTTTTCTTACATGAAGTGTACCTATTATTATTATCACACTGAAAACGTATCTGAAACACAAAATGATCTCTTTTATGTTATATTATTATACTCTGCTACCATTAAGTTTATTATATTAAAAACAAATAGTTTAAGAACAAATTTTAAGTTTGAAACAATGAATAAAACTGTTACCACGTTCTGTTACCCACGCCCACCCCCCCGCCTAACCCGGCCCTCCCCCCCCCCCCCCCACCCCCCCCCCCCGCCCCCCCCCTCAAACCGTCCTCTCTCCTTAAAGTCATTTGAGTTGATGTGTGTACCTATTACTATGATCAGGTGTGTATGTACCGTTGCACTTCAAATATTTCATACATACCCTCTGCAATAGTATACAAAATATTTGTGAATTTATTTCCTTGCAGTTCGACGTACGTATAGTTTGCATAAATTCCCAAAGCTAACACAGTACATAATAACATCAGCACAAGCCAAAAAATTTTTTTTGATGGATGATGTTTGATGTATTCTGGTATATACGGCCAATGCCTATGCTTGGCAAACTATAGTTTCAATAAGAGAAGTCTTTTAGGTAGAATGAAAACATTTTGATCGAAATAAACGTCAATTACAAAAATAGAGGAAAGCTAACTTCGACTCTTCCGAAGTTTATATACCCTTGGAGTACATACATACATCGACAAATGTTTGAAAATTTTGGAAAGGTCAAAAACGAGGACTTACGAAATATTGCTTTGACTATACCTGCTGTTCCAGCAACTCAGGTATCAGTTGAACGAGCCTTTTCAACACTTAAGTTTGTTCTTTCTGATCTAGGAGCTAGTATAGATGAAGAGTTCTCAGAAGATAAAATGCTCATTAACTTAAACTAAGCAGTTCTCAAATGTTTTAAATTTCAGCTATTTTTTTATGTTCAAGCGAAACCTTGGGTTTGGGGGTTTCAGAAACTGGTCCACGTTTACAACGGGTTCGAACCCCCGGACCGAACTTTCTGCAAAACTTTAGATGTTTGCAGCCTGATTGTTAGTGCTTTCACCCACTTCGCGGTCAAAGTGTGTGTGTGCGCTTACAAACCTTCGTCTATGACAAATCTAAGATCTCTAGTAGTATAAGGGGTCTTGGCTGTGGGTTGATAATCCGCCAGTCAGTCGGGCGGAGAGATTTTAATGTATACATGAGCATGTGCTGCATATTTATTGAAGATCTTCCCTTTTTTCTCTTTGCCCCACATGTCCTAGTTTAACCCAATTAGTTCTGAATGTTGCATTTTTTTAATCCTTTCTTTAATTAGTTTTTGTTTTTATTTTCCCAAATATTTTCTGTTTTATTGCGTGGTTTCGGTTTCCAGTAGTTATTTCTAACGTAATTGTATCTACTTTTTTGTTTTGACGTGTTTTTGGTAATCAAAAGTAGGCAGCACTGACTTGAATCAATACATTTCTTAACAGGGACTTAACAGACCGTTCACGGATCTAGGAATTTGGAATGCGACAATATCCACCATATGTGGGACTTGTCCCCTGGTATTTACATGCACATAATACATTTATTATTTCTAATCACAACAACTGCAACATTTGTTTAGCTGGAGGCGAGCCGCACCAGCAGTTTCCGGCGATTCACATCCATGTTGTGCAGAAATCGTTGCACTCGCTCGCTATAGAAGTCACTTGATTTGGCCAGATGAGCGCTTTGGATACGCTCCGCTTTACGGAAATCAGCCAAGTAGCCGCGGTCTCGCTGATAGGCCACAATGCTGGCCAGAAAGTTCCAAATGGTGATCTGTGGCCACAGGACTTTAGTGAAGTACAAGGCCGACGTGCTGAGCTAGAGTAGGATTAGGCCATATAAGTAGGAGTAAGCATTTCCTGTATCTAGAGAGTCCCTTACCTGCCACATCATGAAATCGCTTAGACGGGTCTCACCCGAAGTGCGAAACACCAAATCTGGTGGTGGTGAGTGTCTGGTATACATACACTCTTCCAGCAGGCGTTCACTGATCTCGCTGGGATCGATGTCGGCCTGCTTCAGCACCGTCTCCACGGCCTGTGTTATCTCATCGCGGGATGTGTACGAGAAGGCCACGTTGAGGAAGAGCTTATCATTGCGTTCGGTCTTGAGCATGGCTGTGGCAATTAGTTTCTGCAAATCCACCGGCAACAACTCGATGTTCCCTATCACCCGTATGCGTATGCCGTGCTCGTCCAAGCGTTCCGACTCGTCCAGCAGTTTGGCGAATTTCTCCCGGGCCAAATTGAACAGGCCCTCGACCTCCTCGCTGGAACGCTTGAAGTTCTCAATGCTAAAGGCAAAGGTAGTCACCTCACGTACGCCAATATCCAGGCACCAGCGCAGACAGTCCGCTAGTTTGGCAAAGCCGCGGGAATGGCCCTCGATCTTATCAAGTTGCTGCGAGCGGGCGAAACGTCGATTGCCGTCCATGACAAAGGCGACGTGGTAAGGTATGTGGCCGCAGGCACGCAGCGAGCGCAGAGTCAGACTCTCCAGCCAGGAGTACTCATAGTCGGAGACCCACGACATGATGCAATTTGGAGTTTGCCCTGAATTCACTGTGTAGCTTCAGCTTGGTAAGAACACAAACACAAGCAACTCGTGATCAGTGTGACCAGGCATAAATACCGAAATTCATTAGCCATTCGATAGTTTCGTTATCGATAGTCCAAGTGCTGCTTGGCAACCCTGAGCGTGTGACAGCCTCCTTTTTTTAATATCCGGTTGAAGCAAGTGGTTCGTTTCTCAATTTGCTACGACTTTTTTTTGTCAAAATAAACATATTTTTACATAAAAACTTAACTGAAATGCTGCCATAGGCAAGCCTTAAGCAAGAACAGTGGAAAACTGAACATTTGAAATATTTTTTTTTACATTTTTGTTTTTGTGGCCATTTGTTTTGTTTGTGATTTGTGATACCATGCTCCACTCTTCTGCCCCCTCGCCCACAGTTGTTGCGGTTCATACTAAATGGCTCCCAGGAAGGCTAAAGTTCAAAAGGAAGAGGTGCAAGTGCAGCTTGGACCCCAGGTGCGTGATGGTGAGATTGTCTTCGGCGTGGCCCACATCTATGCCAGTTTCAACGACACTTTTGTGCATGTCACCGACTTGTCCGGGCGTGAAACCATTGCCCGTGTTACCGGCGGCATGAAGGTCAAGGCTGATCGTGATGAGGCTTCACCCTACGCTGCTATGTTGGCGGCTCAGGTAAGAATTGAAGCCTGCTCGATGGAAGCACGAACTAATGCTTATGATTTCCCTGCTCCCTCAGGATGTGGCTGAAAAATGCAAGACCTTGGGCATTACCGCTCTGCACATTAAGCTGCGTGCCACTGGCGGCAACAAGACCAAGACTCCTGGACCTGGCGCCCAGTCTGCTCTGCGTGCTTTGGCTCGTTCGTCGATGAAGATTGGACGCATTGAGGATGTCACACCCATCCCATCTGATTCCACTCGCAGGAAGGGCGGTCGTCGTGGTCGCCGTCTGTAAGAGACAGCAGAGATATTGCATAATGTTGTTTATATGCAAAAATACTTGAAAATAAACCTGGAAAAGCGTATGTAAACTATAATTTGGAGTCTGTTGCATTGTACGAGGGGTGGGGCCTAATTAGTGACAAGTGAGAAGGATACAATGTTAAAGTTCTGTTAGCTGTAATGCAGTTTTTTGAAGTGAATTTAGGACTGGTTACCCAAATTCTTCCTTTTTCAATACAAAAATAATTGTCAACAGTGTGAAAGTCAGTTATTGTTCTGCAGGTAGGATGAACTTGAGGCCCTCATGCAAAACGACAGTCCAATATCCAAGCGGAGGGCAGAGCGGTGCTGGAGGATCAGAATATGGTTGGAAAATCTGTTGAACTGCTGCGACTCACAGTGTCCTCTGCGCAAAACCGAACTGGTGGTCTGATTAAGCATCTTAAGCCTTCAACATTCCAAACAATATTCTTACAATTAATTAGGAGAAAGTTGGTAGTAGACTAATTGGAGCCCTTGCCCTTCTTGGTAACCAACTAGATTACCGCACCCTTCCAGGGCAACATATTGTATTGAAGTATTGGAATCGTATATTGCCTAGCGTTAAACAAAATTAGCAGCCACAGAACTCGCACTTTCGAAAGTGTCTGGACTGTTTTGCCATCAACATTGTCAAAGTCTAGGGCCTGATTGAGCTGTTGGTTCTGTAGACGCACTTTGTCCAGCGAGATGGGTCTAATAGGACAGAGTGAACCAGAATTTAGAGAGCAGCTTTCCTCGACCTTTTTCAGATCACACCGATCCCAGAATCCATCATTTCTCTAGATTACAAACCTTTGTAGGGGCTGCCTCTTGACATGTCGAGTGCCTCTCCAGTAAGAGAAACCCCGGTCCTGCCTTGAGTCAATAATAATAAATTTATTTAAAACCAGAGATTAAAACCGAAACGAATAACGGTTTGGGTTAAGGTTACTCTTTTGGTCGATCGCTTTTTTCCGGTTACGGTTATATTATGGTTGTGAGATATGGGTTTCGGTTAGGGTTACGGTTATTAGCCTTATTCTGTTTCAGGTTTCGATTATGGTTACTGTTATTAGTATAAAATATTATTTTGACAAATCTTGCTCCATATACTAAGTTCAAATTTCTATACAGAATTTTCATTTAAAATATAAGAAAATACTCAATTCGCAGAAGTATCGAGTTAGGCTTAACTAATTAGATAAATATACTTTGGTCAACGAATATACTATTTTTCGCTATGTACCTTCATGTAACCAATGGTTATTCTCAGAAATGACAACTTAATCAATATTGTAATTACATCTAAATATCATAATAGCATTTAGAGTTTGACTCTCCAAGCGAATCCTGCGAGGCGTCATTATAAATTTTGATCCTGAACACTCAACACTTACTTATGTGGGCGGTTCTGCTAGCACAACTTTTGATAACTCAAAAAGATCTGCAAATATGGTTGATTTTTCCCCACCATTCCAATATGTCTACCTTGAGCAGCAATCTGGTGTGTTTTAGAAACATATTAATGAAGAAGTGAGATTGTTCATTCGAACTGCTTAATTTTCAGATTTTTTTTGCACGTGATACCCGTAATCAATGATCATCTATGCGTTTAGTGCACTGAAAATTTACGTCAAACTTGAATTGGTGCTTATTTCCCTGTGATTCAATCGAACTAATGTTATCCATTATTCGAGTATGCAATTGCGAGTGTGTGTGTAATTTTTCTAACAATCAAACATATTCCATTTCGCTTAACTAAGCACGCACCATGTGCAATTAAAAAGGTGAAGCCGTCAGCCTTTGCTGAGGGCCAATATATGTATGCCTAGGTTCACCTTATTAATTCCACCATTAGCACGCATACGACAAAGTGAGTCCGAGTTAGACAGAGTGCTACGCAATAGCCAAAACTGGAAATGTCCGAAAGTTGTTGCCAGCTGCCTTTGCCATTGTCTGAGCGGTTCTGGAAATTATCAAACAATTTCCGCTTCGACAAAATTTCCAGCGCACAGTGGTCGCTCCCATAGGCCAAAAATAAAAAAATCAAAGTCAACATTTAGGCTTGAAATGAGTCAACACTAACTCATAATAAAACTAGCTATTAAACTGCATTCTTGTTTTTTTTTTCTCTAACCTTCCTGTCAAAGAATAGCATCAAAAAAGAGAGCATGAAATTATTTGTTTTTGACAGCTTGAACAACTTGCAAGTTAAGTTTGCAAATAAAATGAAAAATACGCGTTTTAAACGGAATGCTCGTCCAATGGAAGCAATTAATATTGTAAAGAAAGGTATTAACTATGTTTTGTGACAATTTGCGGGTAGTTAACGTGTTGTGTTAATGTTAAAAAATGAATGTAACATAGATACCTGTTTAATTATAAAATCGTGTGAAAACAATAATTTCATTTAAGCTTTTAGTTGTGAAGATAATCGAAGCTAACGATAAAATTTATATTAAAATAATCGTCAATATTTACAGATTATAATGGTTTAAGTTTCAGCTGCAGAAACTTGCAGATTGCTGTGTTATCTGTATCAAAGCGGCTTCGCTTTTTTTCGGTTCTTTTTTTTTGTATGTGTAACTGTGCTCATTTGTACCGTTTGTTGGGATTATCGTCTGTGCGTTTTTGTGCCATTTATTGTAATTGTCTTCTTGGTTCCTTTTGTGAATATTTAAATGTTTTGTTGCGATTTAGTTGATATTTTAATGTTATGGTAACATTTTTTATTATATAAATTTCTGCTTTAGTGGTTTCTTGTGAGTGTGAATTTAGGCTCATGTATTTATTTGATAATTGAGAGAAGAATAAAAAAATATCTGATATTTTAAAATTGAAGATCGAAAGCGAAGGCTATGCAGTTAGAACTGAAAATTTAAAACAAATGGAAGAACGCGTTCATTATTTCTGCAAGAGTATTTAACAAATTGGCGAGAATGCAGTCGAAAAAGAAATACAGTTTTGGAAAAGCATTCTGATTGGCTGGCGAAAAATGTTGCGGTTTTATTGAATTGTTATGTGTAAATACCTATAAATGTTAAAGGTCATGGTGGTCCCAGGGCAAGTTTTTCGAATGTGTTCAAGACGAAGAAAGAGAAGACGGATAGCTGAGGAAATCGATGACAAGATCAATGAGCCAGCAACTGATTATTTGCGCGAAAAATTTGTTTGTTTATGTTGGGATGGTTTTTTGTGCTTTGCATGGACTTAGGCACACCCACTGTGTGTTTTATTACTTGTTATAATATTATAGAATTATGAAAAAAAGATCCACTATGATATCTCCACTGGAAGTATTTTTGGCCGCTCGCTCCATACAAGCCCGACCACTGTGCAGCGTCTGAGTACCTAGCTTCTATGCTATATAACTATTTAGCACTAATGTATGTATATAAGATACTTTCCAGGCACTTCCTAGTTATGCCAAGCCAATATGTAGCATCAGTACGGCGCATAATAAATAAGCAGCCAATTTTAGTGAATAAACTCATATGTATGTAAAATGTTCATTGTACTAGTAGAGGAAAAACCGAAATTAACCCATATATTTTTTTAGGTTTCGGTACTGATAACCGGTTTTGTAAATAAAGGTTATACGGTTATACGAAAAAAAAAAATTTCCGGTTACGGTTACGGTTTCGGTTTTAAATTTTAAAGTGTTTTTAGCGGTTACGGGTTTCGGTTTAAATCTCTGTTTAAAACCAATAATGCTGATATTATGAACATTATGAACATTACAAAGTGTTAAATAACTTAAGGTTTTAAATATTACTCGACTATGACTTAAAGTCGTCAGTCGGAGAATTCGTTTCTATGTTTTCGCTGATTTTTGTTAATTTTGTTTTTGTATTTGGGGATCACCTAGGTGCCATACAAAAGGTCTTAATACACCCTGCTTCCCCGCTCGTCGCGAGATACAGGATCGTTCGGACCCAGTGTCGGATTCCAGGGGCCCCCCAAATTTTTAAAATTTATGTGCATGTTATTATTTAAATTTAAAAAGATTCCCCCAAAATTCGTTTCCTATACTGAGTGGCCTGTTGCAAAAACTGAACTAAACCCTTCCAGTTAGTATTGCTCGCATCTTTTAAAATATCTATGACCTGATTCGGACTTAGAGCTCTGTGTTCTCTTAGTATAGGACATCTGCCCAGGAAATGGTTGATGTCCTCTATTTCATTTGTATTGCACAATTCGCATTTATTTGTCCGTCCTGTAACAAACCTATTTCCATTTAACAATATCATGTCACTTCTTGCCTTAAAGATCCATCATACTGTCCTAGTATCCACTTGTGCATATTTTTTGCCAACAGTCTGGTCGAGCTCTTTATAGATTCTCCCTTCGCTTCTTAGTTTTTGCTGCACGAGTTCCGAATGCCTGTCTTTCCTTAGATCCGCGATGAGCGCATTGCGATTGGCATTCCATAGGTTCTCGTTGTTCCAGTCCCATTCTATGTTATGCAGTGAGCACAGTGTACCTAGCTCTTTTGCCCAGAAAATATTTTTCTCCAGCACCAACTGAGAAAGGAATCGTGGCAGCCTGTGACTGTCGTATGTAAATAGAGTCTTGTATATGTATCGGAGGTGCTGGTCCAACATGTAGAATCTACTGCCGTATTTATCCGTTTCCAGTGCAAGAGCATAGTGTGGCGTTGTCTGTGGCAAATTATAAATACGCTTGATGAAAAAGGCTTCCAGCTTATCCACTTCATCGTGTTGCCCAAAGCCCCAGACTTGCGCTCCGTAAGCTTGTATTGCCCTACACACGGCATCATAGATTTTCCACTTCATTTCGGTAGAGACATGGTTTTTGCCAAGAAGGCTCTTCCAAGTAATGTTTATGCTTTGCTTTGCAGCCGCAGTTCTAGCTGTAACATGCTTCTTGAAATTTTAAGTGGGCGTCAACATAACTCCTAGATACTTGTACTCAGGTACGATCTTTATGGGTTCGCTCTGAAGTGTCCAATTTTCATATTAACATATTAACTTCCATGTTCCATGTCTTAAAATATATTTCCAGCCGATCGATTATTTGCTGCAATACAATGACTTCATCAGCCATTATGACTATGTCATCTGCATACAATAGAAGGCGTATATTTTCTTTTCCCACTGTTAAGCCGCCACCTATGAAATTATGGAAGTCGTCAAGGAAGAGCGCAAACAATAGGGGCGAAAGGAGACAGCCCTGCCTCACTCCGATATTGGTTTTGAAATACTCTGATAGTTCCTTGCCTGTCCAGACTGCCACCTTCGTATTTGCATATATACTCTCCAGCACGTTCAGAAATTTGGTCGAGACTCCCATCGAATATAATTTGTACATTAACAGCTTTCGTGGGATTTTATCGAAGGCAGCCCGAAAATCAACAAAGAAGGCGTATACTTTCTTTTTCTCCTCCCGTTTCAGATATACGATGGATATTAAATTGTATATATTGTCCACAGTCGAATATTTTTCTCTGAAGCCGGCCTGATATTCTTTTAACTTCTCATGGCACTTAACCCAGTTTGTTAGTCGGCTGTTTAAAATGCCCATAAACACTTTCGCTATACTGTTTATAAAGGATATCCCTCGGTAATTTTGTGGTAGGTCTGGGTCACCCTTTTTGAAAATTGGGAAACGACACTTGTTGTACAGTTTTTCTTCAATCCGACCTGTATCCAGCATGTCATTATAGACTTCAGCCAGTGAGTCGATGAAGTCCATTGGGGCATTTATGTAGAATTCATATGGAATTCTATCCTCTCCCGGTGCTTTGTTCAGCTTTACTTGATCCAGTATTTTCAATATTTCGGTTCTGGTTATATGCCTATCCAACAATTCATCTGTTGCAAAGTTTCTGACAAAAATAATGTCCGCTGCAGTTTGTTCTAGGCTCAGTAGATTTTGAAAATAGCTCTGAAAGTCCGATGCTGAGATATTGTTTCCTGTCTGGAAGTGGGTATTTTTTAACTCTTTTGCTACCTTCCACCAGCCCTTGCTGTCCTTGACCTCATCCAGCTTTTCACCCAGCTGCTGCCATTATCCATCTTTTTTCCTTACACAGTAGTCGATATTTTTGATTCTTCTCGACATAGTCTTTTCTTATGTTAACTTCTCCATAAGCTACACTTATTTAGAAGCTTCAGTACTTTCTAACGCTCCAAGAAGCACTCCAGATCAAACCATATCTGTTTACTTTGGAAAACGGGTTTTTTGGGTCAATATGGCAAAGCTTTTCCTCCAGATATTCCAGTTTAATGTCAAACAGAAACTTTCTAAGTAAGTCTGCTTTTCTGTGCTCCCGCCAGTGGGATATGAT